>CABHPP010128485.1:9919-35278 GCA_902168425.1 Peromyscus attwateri | reverse complement strand
TTTGTCAAAAATTATATGTTCATAGGTGTGCAGATTAATGTCAGGGTCTTCAATTCAATTCCATTGGTCCACATGTCAGTTTTTATGCCGGTACCAAGCTGTTTTTATTACTGTAGCTCTATAGTAGAGCTTGAAGTCAGGGATCGTGATGCCTCCAGAGGTTGTTTTATTTTATTTTGGCTATCCTGGGTTTTTGGTTTTTCCATATTAAGTTGAGTATTGTTCTTTCCAGGTCTGTGAAGAATTGTGTTGGGATTTTGACGGGGATTGTACTGAATCTGTAGATTGCTTTTGGTAAGATTGCTATTTTTACTATGTTAATCCCGCCTATCTATGCGCATGGGAGATCTTTCCATTTTCTGATATCTTCAATTTCATTTTTCAGCGACTTAAAGTTCTTGTCATACAGGTTCTTTGCTTGCTTAGTTAGAGTTACCCCAAGGTATTTTATATCATTTGTGGCTGTAATGTAAAGGATGATGTATCTCTGATTTCCTTTTCAGCCTGTTTGTCAATTGTATATAGGAGGGCTACTGATTTTTTTAAGTTCATCTTGTAACCTGTTTTTTGAGGAAAGTGTCCCTTAATAGGTTTTCCATGCTCCAGTGGATGACCCTATGTGGTCATATGAAGACCAGTGATTGATGGACTCAATGAGTTTGAAAAGAGGAAGTGAAACTGAAATAGAGCCATTGGGTATCTGGAAGAGGCTGGGAGTACAGGAAGGATATGATGAAAATATATTTCATACATGTATAAGATTCAAATTAATAAAAATTAGGAACAACAGATATTAACTATATAAAATAGAATTGTTAAGAATATATTAACACAAAGAATGTTGTCATTACAATTTTCAGATGTGGCTTAATTCTTCAGTAAAATGAAAGTTGCTTGAATATAGATATTGAGTGACCAAAGGAATTGATCTGAATATTATTTGGGGTACTGAGTGACTAAGGAACAATCATAAGTGAAATCTTCATAATCTCTATAGTGCATGATTTATGTCAAAGATAGAGCAGGGCAGGACAATAATAACAGAGGATTCTACAACATCTTTTACAATTGTGTGAAAATTAAAACTTACATATTATTAATTTCTAGAATTTTCCACTAATTGTTTTCTGGCAACCATTGACTATCTGTAACAGAAAGTGCATGGAGAAGTGAAGAGCACTACTGATGAAATAACTTTGAAATCTGAGGGCTTTACATGAACTCAGAATGCAATATTTTATTCTAATTCTGTATTTAAAAATTTTTAAAAGTCAGGTTTCATAAGACCATATACACACATTATGCTTTAAAAAACAAAATTTTAGAAATTCACATTTTAATATTTATAATATGAAGAAATCCTTTAGCTTTAGGTCATTCATAGGAAAAAATAAATAAACAAATTAAAGAAGTAATAAATAAGAAAACAAAGCATATTTTAGTATGTAAGAAAATGCATAGAAAGCAAAGTATTCTTGAGAAAATAATCCAAATAACTAAAAAGTCAACAACAAGCAAAATTATCAATATTCAGTCATGCTTTGTTTACCACTTTCAAAAGACACGAGGAATTTTAGTTTATGAATTATTTTGAAATTCATGATGATTGAAATTTCCCATTTTATCCATTAAAAACAACCCAAAGAACTAGGAAAGACTCAAGAAGAACCCCATACCATTCTATTGAAGCAAACTTTATTTCTAAGCCAATAGCTAGTGTAGTTTAATGTGTTTACTCTAACTAAGACATCATAATATCAGATTTGCACCATCTGCTCTGTTTGTGGAGTTACTTAGAAATATTGCAGAGAAATTAAATAACATGGCTTTGTCTCTGCTAAGATTTGTCACTCTGTAAACAGTTTCCTACCACTTCCTACAACCCACCCTGATGGTTGACAGCCAGATACAGTTTGTCTCAAGTTTAGAATGTTGTTTTCTATTTTCCAACACATTTCTAAGGGATATTATTTTGTCTCATTACTGAAAAATAAAGAATAATTATATTGACATATGAACAATGAATTTTTGATATTTATGATAGATATCCTCAGAAATAGAGAATATATGCATCTATAAATTAATCACAGCTATGCATGATTTAAAAAGATATAATTATGAGGGAACATTAAAGCATTTATATAAATTTAATACTGTTTCATTTTAACATTTTACTAATTAATCAAGTTCACATGTAGTATGTACTGTAGTAGTTGTATCATTATAGTTTGACCATATCCTTAATTTACAATGCACAGTTCTACTTGGTTCTTTGATACACAGCATTGCATAGGCTCAGATAGACTCTATGGATATTTACAATTCTTAATCTATATCTATGTATAAATATATATGTATATGTAATGTATATTGCTAAACAAAGTTATTTTGATTCATCAGTGATTAGGGATAGCATAGAGACTAACTACATTTCATTTATTGCCTAAGTATTTTTAATAATTCTGAAATTGTGAATTCAAACTTCTCAGTTCACTCCAATGTTCTAGGTTTGTCCTCAGGATTTATTGCTTTTCTACCTACATGTACAAATATAATACTTTGACTTTACTTCATATATTGTTCAAATATTTAAGTATATTATTATGTTTGCTAAATGTAAACACAATAAATGCTATATTGTTTGTAATTTGTGATATGATTCAGAATGCCAGGGAAGGTGGACTTTCATTCATATCAATGAAATATATTAGTCATGATTGATAATTATTAAAAGTTGATAGTTATATTCTTGGAATCTTTTCTTTTGTTGCTCTTTTTTATGGTTGAGATTTCTTATTGGAATACATAAAAAAGTTTAAGGACATGTCAGTGCAAATACATAAATGCTTTTTGCTCAGTGTCTTCTATCTTTATTAAAATGTGCAGATGGAATTAGGATGTTTTTTGCTTCAGGCCTTTTCTCATTTTCCCTATTGACTCAATATGTGCAGTTACTTGGTGGTCTGGGCCACTTGTAGTGTAACCTCCCAAAATTGAAAATTTGTTTATTATGATTTTCTGCCCCTTCCAATGGAAAAAAAATGACAAAATTCTTCATATAATATATGAAACTATGAAAATATTCAACCATAAAATTAAAAATAAAAATTAAAAGAAACATGAACATTAGAACAAAACAAAACCTAGATTCATGTAGTGAACTTTTTCATACATATTCACATTTACATATGAAACAAGATATGAAAATATTTCATTTTTTATCTACAAAATAAGAACTTGTTTATATGTGTATTGTTTGCTTCCTATGAATGCATACATTGTACAAAGCAGATAAATTACTTTATTTTTATATACCTTAAGTGTACTGGGGACATAACCAGTGTACCTGCTTCAACAAATGCAACTTAATTGTGACATTTGATAATAATTAGATGTTTCAAATAGGTAAGAATATTTGATAAGAAAACAGAGAACAGAACAGCAGAAATTCCCAGAAGTAAAATGTCCTCATTTCAAAACCATGTTTCATCCTATTGAACTACACTATCTGTTCAGAGAAGGAGTTTATTATGTAGACAAATTCAGTGGCAAAAGCACGAAGCAAGAGAGCAGCATGTCTGGGGGGGGGGAGGTGACAACAAATTTCTAAGAAAGGAAAGAAAGGTTATACAACCATGGAGTCTAAAACAAGGACAGTGCTTTAACAAGCAAAATTACACAAGAAAGCTGTGGGAGATGAGGTACAGTGTAGCACAAATCTCAAAAGGTCTTATTAATAAAAACAAACCTGGAGCTGGGTATTTGGGGTGAATGCTGGGAGATCAGAGAAGCAGAACAAGCCACAGCTTCCTCACCTTGCCAATTCCTCAGCTGACCCTGTTTCCTCAGACTGGAAGCCTCTGAGTCCTTTACCAAATGAATCTCAGCTGAACTGCTGCTAAAAGCCTAAAAACTTAACCAGCTCTAGTTCCTTGTCCTCACGCCTTAAATACCTTTCTGCTTCCTGCCATCACTTTCTGGGATTAAAGGCTCTTCTTACCACGCCTGACTGTTTCCATTGTGGCCTTGAACTCACAGAGATCCAGACGGATCTCTGCCTCTGGAATGCTAGGATTAAAGGTGTTTATGCCACAATTTTCTGGTCTCTATGTCTATCTAGTGGCTGTTCTATTCTCTGACCCCAGATAAGTTTATTAGGATGCACAATATATTGGGGGTCACAATATATCACCACAGTACAGATTCCCCCAAGGACTTTTGTTTGTTTGTTTTTCAAGACAGAGTTTCTCTGTGTAGCTTTGGAGCCTCTCCTAGAACTCACTTTGTAGAATAGGCTGGCCTCAAACTCATAGAGATCTGCCTGACTTTGCCTCCCGAGTACTGGGAATAAAGGCATATTCTGATTCCAGTGGGAAATATTTGAAAGACTTTAGTATAGAATTTGTTTTGTGTCTATGTAACTCTGCACAGCTTTCTCTATTTCTTTATCTCTTCCTTCCTTCCTTAGTTTCTTTGTTCCTTCCTTTATTTACTTTTATTTCTTCTTTCTTTACTACTCTTATCTTATATATTGCATCCTGACTGCAATTGACCCTTCTCTCCTCCTCCCAGTTCCTTCCCTGACTTCATTTCTCTCCCAGATCCACTCCTTCTCCTGCACTCCACTTCAGAAAAGAGCAGGAATCCCAGAGATATCAAGTGAACACAGAAGAACAAATACAATAAGACTATACACAAACATTCATAGAAAGGCTGGGCAGAGCAACCCTACAAGAAGAAAAGGGTCCCAAGAGCAGATGAAAAAGTCAGAGAAACTGACCCCTCCTTCACTGTTAGTATTTCCACAAGAACACCCAGCTAAACAACCTGGGTCAGATGCGTACAGGTTCTCTGATTGTTGCTGCAGTCTCTGTGAGTCCCTATGAACCCTGTTTAATTAATTCTAGGCCTGTGTTCTTGTCATGTCCTCAACCTCTCTAGCTCCTACAGTCTTTTTTCCCCATCTTCCGCAGGGTTAATGTTTGGCTATGGGTCTCTGCATCTGCTCCAATCAGTTGCTGAATGAAGCTTCTTTGGTGAGGATTGGGCTAAGCTCTGATCTATGAATATAGGAAACTATCATTAAGAATCATTTCCTTTACCATGAACATTCCTTGTATTCCCTCTCTGTTCTTGATCCAGTTGGGATCTCCCACTCCTCCAAGTTCTCTTTCCCTCGCCCCTCGCCCCTCATTACCCCCACTCACGTCCCATAAGAATAGGAAGAAGCAAAGTGCTAGAGAGGCCCACAGAAATCCACAAAGATGCCCCCACAATAGACTGCTGGCAATAGTCGAGAAATAGCCTGAACTGACCTACTCTGGTGATAGGATGGCCAAACACCCTAATTGTCATGCTAGAAACCCCATCCAATGACTGAGGGAACTGGATGCAGATATCCAAGGTCAGGACCCGGGTGGAGCTCCGGGAGTCCAATTGTCGAGTAGGAGGAGGGTTTATGTGAGCAAGAGTTGTTGGGACCAGGGATAGATGGAATACAGGGACGAGTGGCCAAATGAATGGAAACACATGAACTATGAACCGATGGCTGAGGGGCCCCCAACTGGATCAGGCCCTCTGAATGGGTGAGACAGTTGATTGGCTTGATCTGTTTGGGAGGCATCCAGGCAATTGGACCGGGTCCTGTGCTCAGTGCATGAATTGGCTGTTTGAAACCTGGGGCTTAGCAGAGATGCTTGGCTCAGCCTGGGAGGAGGGGACTGGCCCTGCCTGGACTTAGTCTACCAGGTTGATCTCAATCCTCGGGGGAGTCTTTGCCCTGGAGGAGATGGAATGGAGGGTGGGCGGGGCAGGAGGGGGCGGGGCGGGAGGGGGAGAACGGGGAATCCATGGCTGATATGTAAAGTTGAATTATATTGTAAAATAAAATAAAATAAATCATTTCCTTGACTTTTTTTTTTTCGTCAGTCATATTTGGTTCTATCCTAAGTCCTCTGGGTTCTCCAGTCTCTGGTTCCTGAACATCCAAGCAGTGCCATGCATGGGCTCCCTCTCAGTGCCATGGGCCTCAAGTTGGACAAGTCACTGGTTGTCCACTCCCACAAGTTCTGCGCCACCATTATCCCAGCACATCTTGCATGCAGGACAATGCACCCACTAGCCATGTGGACCAATGTGCATTCACACTACAGACTTGACTCCATCTCATCTATGTGAGAAATGTGCTTCATCAAGTGAGTAACAGGATGGTGTTTCCCACAATATCAAGATGACATAGAAAGGGTATTAAGTAGGAAAGATGAATGAGTCTTGTGCACAATAAAATAAAGTTGTGTACACACAAAGATAAACACTTCTTAGTGCTGTGGGATGTTCTGTATGTTAAATGTGTTGCTCTGATTGGTTAATAAAAAAAAAACACTGATTGGCCAGTACCCAGTCAAGAAGTTTAGCTGGACAAGGAGAAAGGAGAATTCTGGGAAGTGGAAGACTAAGTGAGAGAGACACTGCCAGCCGCTGTGATGAAAAGCAAGATGTAAGGTATCAGTAAGCCACGAGTCAGGTGGCAACTTATAGACTAATAGATATGGGTTAATTTAAGATATAAGAACAGCTAGCTAGAAGTCTGAGCCATTAGGCCAAACAGTTTAAATAATATAAGCATCTGTGTGTTTATTTTATAAATGGGCTGTGGGACTGCTGGGGATTGGCAGGACCAGGAGAGAAGCTCTCCAGCTACAAACTTAGAATGGACTATTCATAAGAAGCTGGAAAGAAGAGGGCTGAGTGGCTAGTTTGGTGAAGGATATGCATATACAAACATCATTTTACAGAGTTCTGACCTTTGAAAAGATTTCCTTGCTATATGAATTAAAATATCTACTTTATCTCTTAAAAATGAACTGTGGTTATATGTTTGTAACAATGCAGCCTGAAGAACACAGGAGAATTTTGCAATATGAAGTTGTCAATTTGGGCTACAGCCCTTATGTACTTGCTTAAATTATAAAATTATGTGTATGAGTTCTGATCTGAAATACATTTCAAGAGAGTAGATCATTTTCTTACAGTAGTATCTGAATAATGGTATATATTGAGAATTTCTTTGACAAAAATCTCTTTGTTTTTATACTTCAAATTAATAAAGCACAAAGTACAGATAGATCAATTTCAATGTGTTTTGATTTTGAGAATATAATTGTTTGCATGAATGTATTTAAGGGAACTTAAAAAGTCATTAAAAACTGTATAACCTTATGTGTTATTGAAACATCCATAAAATATAATAAACTGAAATGCTATATGGTATTAACAAAGAGGATAAATGTTTCATTAAGATGTAAGTCTATGGTTTATTCCAGAAAAAAATACAATAGAATGTGAGTGGCTACAAAGGTAATCACACAGGCACTGTGATGGAAATTGTGTAAGTACATTGTAAACATTCAATGATAGGACTAGACAGATGGTTCATTGGTTAAGAATATATATTGTTCGCAAATGACCGTAACTCCAGTTCCAGATTATTCAACTTCCTCCACTGGCATTCACAACACTACACTCATGTGTATACCACCCACATACGTACTACACATATACACAAAAACAAATATATAATATTAATAATGATGATTAATTCAGTAATTCTTAACTATAAACTTAGATATTGGTAAACTATTTGGTATGATCAATTAATTTCAAAGTTTATGGCTATAATGTAGATCTATAATATATATCTTTCTCCAGAAAAAATATATTTGTCAAATATATTAAGTTAATAAAGAAAACAGCCATACAGAAAGATAAAATAAGTGAAATATACTTATTTTAACTCATTAACTGGAAAAATTTAATGTGCTCTTTTAAACGGATTGAAATGTTTTACAATTAGACATGATTAAATGAAAGGCAGAGCCAATGTCTGTGATGATGATAAAAAGAACAAGATCTAGTTCCCCATCAAGTATCTCTCTTTTTCAGAACCCAAATAGTAGTAACTGTCATGGGACAAGTAACTATATTATTTTTTAGCTCAATTCCTGAAAGACATAGAAAAGAGTGAGTAAGCAACCTAAGATGATTATGTACACAAGTGTGTTTATAAATTACTAATGCTATTCTAATTATATATATAATTAGAATATATATATATATATATATATATATAATGCTCTCAGAGAACAACAATTAAAAATTACCACAAGGAATATATTATATTATTATTTTTTATTTATTTTAACCTCCAAAATAATTCATTGCAATTTTATCTGAAGCAACATAATATAATAATTCATTATTATTTCAGAGAACTTGAATGCATTTCTTTATGATATACCAATTGAAGTCTAAATTTAAGTATAATTTAGTATTATATTTGCTTTGTAACTAAGAAAAATAATCATGCAGGCACATTGATGTAAATGCAAAAGAATATTCTTGAAGTTGAGAAGATTTTTAAAATACTCACTTCATCAGGCTCTATCCATACTATGTTCTGGTTTGGAAATCAGGATATCTATCTTTACTTCTCCTACAACTTAGATATATGAATTATTGATTACTTTAAGAGATTGGCTAAATAACATACACTAACACTGACTTACTGTCAGTAGAGATGCCAGAAAATTTCTTCTACAAAAGAAAAATACCTTGGGATAAAATTCAATAAGAAATATATATATTGAACCTTTCAATAACAAAAACACTTTCAGAGACAGTACATAGTGTCTTATGGTAAATCAAAGGTCTATATTTTAATATCTTATTTTTATTAAAGCATTGATTTTATGGATTAAAATCTAATACATACTTCCAGTTGTCAAGTTATATTGAAAAATAAAATAAAATCCATAGTAAACTTTCTTCCTTGTCATATATATTTTCTATTTTTTTTATTTAAAATGTGAAACATAACAGACAGATATATGCATTCAGTGAAAGCATTGTTGAATCTAAAATTGAATATCAGTATTGATTGAGTTCATGTCATGTTTCACTTGAAATAATGAACATAATGAAGAATCTTATGTTTTCATTTCTTGTCTCAATGTATTACACATTGCACATAAATGCTTGCTAATATTATTTCCATATTGCACATTTGTGTTGTGAAACAACTGTGTTGGATTTTCTTTATTCAAAATAAATTAAATTGGAGTTTCTACATTAAAGGGACAAGACATTGTTTATGACCAAAATAAAATGAAGACATATATGAAACTCTCCAGATAAAACACCAAAAGACAGTGGTCTCTAAGAGAGATAAAGGAACATTTTAACAGCCCTGCTAACTTTCAGGCTTCGGATCAAAGAGCACTTTCTAGGCTGTCTGCAGGAGATACAGAGGATCCTGATCTGAGTAGATGGAAAGAGGCTGGGAATCTCATGTGTGTTACAAAACACAACATGATACCACAAGAGGAGAGTTACAAGAGAGAGGAGGCTGTGGAATTGTGAGGCAGTTACCACTGAAGTATTCAGCAGAATGATCATCAATAAATGAATGGAAGAAGAGTATGTAATGACAAGAGGTTTAGTAACTTAAAAAAAAAAAAAGAAGGAGCAATGTTTTAAGACCCCCCAAAATACATAACAGGGTGTATCACCATCAGTAACACAAAAATCCTCATAGGTAATGGGGCATTTCAGAATAGCACTTAGACAAAATGATGGATTGAGATTGAGACTAATGAACTATGAAGCATTTTTTTTTTCACCAGAGCTTATTTTTCCCAAAAGGGTATTTGGAATTTTCCAAATGATTTCTACATCTTGAAACTCAATTGCTCTGATAGGTAGAAGCTAGAACATTATATTTTCAGTCTTTCATGTAGCCCAGACTCACACAATTAAGTGCTGTGCAGATGAAAGTGTCAACAGCAGTATGCATTAGAAGCCATGTCCCAGACTAAACACTACTGATTTCCTCTCAGCCATATCATAACAGAGACTGAGGAAATAGCATTTCTAAATAATGAACTAGTCTTCTGAATCAACGACCTAGGACATTTATGAAAAATTCTACAATCATCAATATTAACCATCAATAATCATATTGTATGTACTTAATTTTTATGAATTTTTCCTTACTAACATAAACCATAATCTAATTGTTTAAAATATATTAAATGCAGTGAGTGGAAAACCATTAGGTGCAGAGGAACAATGGCCAAGGCAACAGCATCTTTCTACCAGGAAATTTTTCAAGTAAGAACACTGGAGTTACTGGAAAACACTGGAGAATAAAAAAAAAAAATTAAAAAAAAATGACCATGGAATTCTACATATAATGAAGTATCTTTCAAAACCAAGGAGAAATAAAGACATTTCAGACCCAGAAATTTGATTTTATCATGAGTAAAGGATCTATCTGGCTCTAGAAGAAAGTCCTGTTTGCAATATTACAGGTTTGAGAAGGGAATTATGAGGCTCTGTTACTATGGGAAAGCTCCTAGTCCTGTCAAGACAGTGGTATAACAGCATTTCTTGGGAGAGTTATAGTCAAGAACTGAGGTCCTCATAACACAGGATAGCCTCATTACTAGTTCTAGGACCACCTCTTAGAATTCTCCTTAATAGGAGCCTTGTAAAGAATTCATATAAGGAGATCCTTTGCTTTTATTTAATAACCTTTAGCCTCAGTCCTTACTCTTCTTCAAAGATCAGGTTATTTAGTCTAAAGTACCTTTTGTTTCTCACTTCCATGGAGTGGGCCTCTTCCACACCTAGCATCAGCCATTGGGTAAAATCAAACATGGGAGGATTAACAACTTCCTTTTCCATCTTCTAAAATTTGGACATTCCATGATTTTCTGATAGGTCTTAAAAGGCATCCCACTGTGCTCCAACACTTTCAACCATGTACCTCATTCAATCACACAGTTTAAAATAATGTGAATGTTGTAATTTCCTGTAATAGATTATCTGTTCTTGTGGTTAGAAAGCTTAGCCTGTAAGTTTGACATTATATGTTTTCTGCTAAACAAACATCAATGATTTTCTTTTTTATTAAGATCTCTAAAATTACAACAATCAACATATCCATTAAATTATTTTTCTCATAATGTTATTCTACACTCACACAATTTTCATAGCACAATTATTGCCTATTTTGTCACACATTGTGATATGTTATGCGCATTTTCTTAATTAAACATTTATTAATTAATACCTAGAATCTTCTCAAGTGTTTTCATCATTTACATAATTATTACTTGTCTTTAACGTCTAACTGTAGGCTTCACTTGTTCTTGAAGTCATGGGTAAATATATTTTCTTCAATTTAGTGCATACTCATCCATGCCAGAATTGACTGTCAAGATATCAGTCATCATGGAAATTTTGCTAAAAATTTTCTCTATCATTTTATCTTAGAATTGCAGGCCATTAATGGCACATTTGGATCTATTTTAAACCCATGTTATTAATAACTATCTCTAAAAATAATTTAGATATCTGATATAAATAAGTTATTTCTGGCATTTTAGTATTATAGTTGAATAGTAGATAAATATACTTCAGATGAAAAATATATTTCAGCATCAAAAATGTTATTGCATTATGTACTTCAAATATTGTGATTGGTGACTGAGAACTCATATGTGAAAAAAATCTCCAAGAGAATTTGTTCATAACATCAAAAATATACCTCACTTCATTTGGACACATCATGTTATATTGATTGGTCAATGATAATACTGATTTTTTTTATTTAATCTAATAGAGGATAAACAATTTGTTTCTGAGGTGTGCCTTGGGGTTCTTATTAGTTAAAGGAGACACAATGTACCTAATAATCTAAGAAAATTTTACTACAAAATATGTTGTACATACATAGCAACATCCTATACACCGTGAATAAAGTGTGCTTTTAAGTAATTATTTTTCAACTTTAATGCTTACTGCCTGTGGATGACCGCACAGAAACCCATGAAGTAGGAAATGTCTGGCTTAGTTTTCAATAATTTTATACCTTGAGTTTGAGGCTTGGTAACAGATCAGGGTGTCAGATGAGAAGTGACTAAACAAAAATTAAATACTATAAAAACCAAACAACACAACACAAAATTATGGAAGTGCTTTTTTGGCAGAAAATAGCACTTAATTTAATGTTCTATTTATGGTGATGTAAATTTGCATTTGGATTAGAGGGAAAACTCAGCCAATGCCCCTGCTCCAGCCTTGCTTAGTTAGTTAGTGCTTTAGGTTAAACTCATTAACTTCTCCATAGCCTCCTTCTCTCCATTGTCCAGTGTGAAAAATAATGCCCATTCCATTTTCCCTGGATTTTGTTATACTGTATGTTCTGTACATGCTTATATAACATAAAACATTCATTTTCCTATATCTTTATGGTCCAAATACTTAGAAGTTGAGGCAGAAAGGTATACCATGAGTCTTAAAAGTTCTTATTAATAAAAACAAACCAGAGCCAGGTATTGGGGTGAAATGCTGGATGGTCAAAGAGACAGAACAAGCCACAGCTTCCTCACCTGGCCAATTCCTCAGGTGGTCTTGTTTCCTCAGACTGGAAGCTTCTGTGTCCTCATCTGAATGGCTCTCAGCTGAACTGCTGCTGCTAGAAGCCTGAAAGCTTAACCAGCCAAATGCTTAACCAGCCAAATGCCTCAAGTTTCTGGTCCTCATGCCTTATATACCTTTCTGCTTTCTACTACCACTTCCTGGGATTAAATGCTGGTTTTCTGGGATTAAAGGCTTGTGTCTCCATGCTTGGCTGTTTCCAATGTGGCCTTGAACTCAGAGATCCAGAGGGATTTCTATCTCTGGAATGCTAGGATTAAAAGCATGAGTGCCACCATTTTCTAGCCTCTGTATCTAGTGGCTTTTCTGTTCTCTGACCCCAGATAAATTTATTAGGGTACACAATATTTTGGGGAATACAATACCACCACATTTCCCCTCTATTGTCTAAAATTTAAAAAAGCTTGTAAATAATACAAGCAAAATTATATCCAATAAGTATATACAATATACACAGTCAAGATTACATTAACGATGTCTAGTCCATTAACATTTGACAGATTCAGATGAAAAACTCCATTATATATATTAACAATGTCCAGTCCAGTAACATTTGATAAACTCAGACAAAAATTTTCATTATTTATTTAAAACAAGTAATTCATTTTTAAAAGTATTTTCAAAAATTGACCATTTTAATCTTACCATATTCATATTTTCATAAAAGTTTCAATAATCTACCTTTTGTCATATTTATATCTTCCCTTTTTTCTTTTCAGTGTAGATTCAGTGATCTACCTATTTATCCTAGTATTTCTTTATCTTTTTTCTCAGAGTAGATTCGATGATCTATCTCATCTATATTCTCTTTTTCTTTTTGCTTTCTAGGGGTGAAGATATCTTTAGGGAATCTTGAAAAGAAATTTTTTGGGTTAATTGTCAAGTCCTGTATCAATTGTTCAGTCTCTGCATGAGAAAGTGCAGGGCTTGTCTCAAGTCCTTGTTCAAGTAGTCTGTCAGGCTGGATCATCTCAGCTAACCATCTCAAAATTGTCCTGAGTAGTTTGTAGTCCAGAGTTGATCTTTCTGTGGAGTTAACCAGCTTATTGGCTTTACCTTAGTCCATGTGGAATCTTCATTGTGGGATCCCATCACTTTTTTGAAGATTTCAAAATCACTGTTAGGCGTGGTCATGGTTCCCTGCAGATTTTTTTTTTTTTTTTTTTTTTTTTTGTGGTTTGGAGAAATCACAGTCTGATAAATGTCTGTCTCTTGGAACCATAAACGTTCTTCCCTAGAGGAGAAAAATCTCCATAGCAATTTCTCCCAGCCATTTGTCTTGTCAAACTTCTCCAAACTGACCTTTCCCGATACTTTCTTGTAACACGATAGTCCAGGCAATTCTTTTCTGAACAAACAGTAGTAAATCCTTTGTCCCAGGCAGCAGCATCACCGCAATCACCAACATGATGAGAAGGAGCCAGCAACTCGGAGCAGCAGCTGCTGTCTCCATAGTCCCGCTGCCACCGTTTGTGGCTAGGTCCTGACCGAAGCTTCTCCTTAGCAAGCCTCCTAGGCCGGCCTCAAACTCAGGATCCTCCTGCCTCTGCCTCCTTCAGCAAATCCAACCAGAATGCACCACCACAACAGGCCGAGTGTAGCTCAGGTCTTTTCAAGAATCCATACCACTAACGTTGGGCGCCAGATGTAGATGTAACCAACCGTCTTATTAAATAAGAAACACAGAACCAATGCAAAGAAGAAAGCCAAGAGGTCAGAGCTATTAGCAAGCCATAGGAAAGCTGGGCAGTGGTGGTGCACGCCTTTAATCCCAGCACTTGGTAGGCAGAGCTAGGTAAGTCTGTGTGTTCAGGGATACAGCCAGCATTGGATACACATGCCTTTAATCTCAATACCAACCATAGAAGACCTGGAGGTCTGTACAGACAGGCAGTGACGAGGGTTTACAACCAATGAGAAGGCAGAACCGAAAGTCTTTATAAAGACTTTAACACAGGAAGTAGCTCTCCTTCGGAGAGGTAGGACCACCACCGCAGGAGGAAGGGTAAGGTTTTAGCTCTTAGCTCTGACCTCTTGGCTTTCTTCTTTGTATTGGTTCTGTGTTTCTTATTTAAAAAGATGGTTGGTTACATCTACAGAAAGGGAGTGAAAATACAGTTTGAATATGAAATATCCCTCACAGACTCACATTATCAATGCTTCATTTCCAGTAACATTTGGAGAGGTTGTGGAAACTTTAGGACATACGGAAATCAACAGAGAAAAGAGATTCCAAGAGCCTTCTCCTTGAGGATCTTGTCCATCGCTGTTTCTGCCTCTGATTCTTGTGTGCACTCAGGTAAAGAAGCAAGTGTGTCATATGTTCACACTGTCCAAGTGCCTATGGCCAGTTAGTCATAAACTAAACCCTCTCAAACCCTAAGTCAAAATAAAATGTTCCTCCTTTTCAGTTGTTTGGTCAGGGATTTCATAAATTAATGCAAAATATATTAACATATAAATATCTCAAAATACATACTAAAGTTGCTCAATAAACACTTCATTTATAAAAAATAAAAAAGTGCAACTCTTAATATTACAGTTCTAACACACACTAAAATTAAGAGGATAGAGATTACAAAGAAATAATAGTGAATTTATTTTGTGTTTAACTGACTTAGAATAGAAGGAACACA
Organism: Peromyscus attwateri; assembly: GCA_902168425.1. Classification (NCBI taxonomy): domain Eukaryota; kingdom Metazoa; phylum Chordata; class Mammalia; order Rodentia; family Cricetidae; genus Peromyscus; species Peromyscus attwateri. The sequence goes on along the minus strand of CABHPP010128485.1, from coordinate 20,141 downwards.
TTAACAAGTCAATAGTCTACAATCACCACAATTCATTCTAAAGTAAAATGCATAAATGTATAAATGACAGTATACGAATATTTATTATTAGTTATGTTGTTTACATTTAAGACAGGTCACCGAGATCACAAGTATTTTGCCACCTGACAGCTGTTTGCTAGACTGTGGTAACTCAGCTTTTCATCAGATTCAAGCAATAAATGAACAGATGGTCACACTAAAAACTGACCATGATGTTCATAAGTAATTGACACCCTTTCTTGGCAACTCAGCTGGGAAAAGGAGGCCTGAATATATACCAAGACTGAAATCTTCAAATATTTCAGAAAGAATATCATGGAATAAGAAATTATCACCAACGTGATTATAAAGAACTGAAACAGGAATTTTTAGGAGGTAAAGTTTGTTTTAAATAAGAACATAACCAATTCACAAGTTTGATTATTTGCTATTCATGTAATTATTTAGAATATTTAGTAGGAATTACTAACAAACAATAATTTTTATTAATTTATTTTATTGTTATAACTAAAATAATTTAATGATAAATCTCTAGTTCATTCCAGTTTACAAATCACTATGTGATCAAGATTGGCCCAGAATCAACCTTCAAACACTGGGATGATTATAATGTGTCATCAAACTTGACTATAATACATACTGTTTTATTATATTCATCTTGGACAATTACCATTACAAATTTTCCAAATACTAAAATGTCTTCTTCTTTCCAACTTCTCAGTATCTTCTTAAATATACATTTATTCTTTTAGTTAGCATGGAGTTCCAAGATATCTTTTAACAGGAAAATACTTTGTGACTACCTACAGAACACTAAATCAAATTCAGTACATAAGTCTTCTGTCATAACAATTTTGTATATAACCATTTACCCTGCAAAATATCTTTTGTTTATTTTCTACTTATTATTTTCACAGAGCAAAATATTTTTGAGAAAACACTACAAGCTATTTATATACAACAAATAATTATGGAATAAAATCGCATATTCTGTTTCTGTATAGGAACATTTCTTTACTTACCAACTGAACTATTACATTCAAAAACCTAATCACAATTACTATAATACAGAGCATTTTGTTAACATAAAGAAAATTATTTTACCTTTTAAAGTAATAAATATATATATATCATAGCCAAAATTTATTCATATTTATGGTAGACACATTTGTTGATCTATTCTAATCATTTGTAATTTTTTAATTTATGTAATGCTTTTGAAAGCTTCCTGCAATGATACTTTTATGAAACTATTATGATTTAATTCTTATAAATATTCATATCGATTATGATTTAATTCATATGCATATTCTTTTGAACTTTGATGTGTTGACTATATAAAACAATTACATTATCTTAAGTAAATTATGTAACCTGAAAATCTAGGAAAATATTTCTTATATGTATTGATGATACACAAAATATATGTGATATATTATGTATACCTTTGTTTCTATAAGTAAATAACATCAAAAACAATTATAAGAAAATTTCAATAAATTTATACTTTCAGTTATACAGTGTTTTGGTGAAGTGTAATTCATCCAAAGTATTTCAACCAGAGCTCAATACAAACTGAACTAGATATTTGACTCACAAACTTAGATTAACTTAACATTATATTTCAGACTATTAGAAAAGTGTGGCTTCTGATGTTGCTAGGATACACCAATCAGTTGTCTGTGACAAATGTCATCCCTGAAAATATACCTAAATTAGCAATATATGGACTCAACAAGTCATATTTGGGAAATAATTGTATATACACATAGATTTATATGTATGCATATATGCATGCAATAACAATTGACGGAAAATAGTCTATGAATTTGAAGGAGAGTAGGATAAAGAGCCTACCAACACTCAGGAACTATTGCCACTTGATATCTTCTAGAGGAGGGAGAGTATATTGTCTTACATGGTATAACCTCAGGTGAATTGACTCAGTGTATGGTCCCTCACCCATGAGGATATGAGAAGCACAGATTGGACTAGATAGGTTATTAAAACAAGAAACAAGACTTAAGTTGGATATAAGAGGAGTTAGTGGTGAGTGAAGAAAAAACAAATGAAAAATTGTTGAATGCATGTATGAATTGTGAAATAATCATAGTATTATATTAAAAAGTAAGTTGTCAGGTAATAAATATAATAATAAAAAATTCCATTTGAAGCCAACTTTTAAAAATAGGACATGGTTTGGTTGTGAGCTTAGTCTAACCTTGTCTCAAAAAAAATCATAAAAAAGGACATTTTAGATTCAAATACACTTGTCCCTGTCTTAATGTACAGAAAATAATCCTATACTATAGACATAATAAAATAATTGACAGATATTGCTCTATCACTAAACATTCATGATATATGTAAATGTGATTAATTTTACTTGAATGGACAATTTTGAGAAATATATATTTATACAAATATATCAGGAATTATCTAATATGGTTTTAGTTGTCAGGCTCTTGTTCTGATAATGGTGACCTTCTGAAGTATAAGAATAGCATGTCCTCATTTATGAATTCACCCAAGAATGGCTACTTGTATTTTAGAGTGAGGATGTATGATTATAAACTGTCATCTATATACAACTGCTTTCCATGTGATAAGATCATATGACCACTTCATCCAAAAGTCCTCACATATTTCAGGAACTAATGACAATGCATATAAGCTGAAACTTATTTCTGTTTTAAACACTTCAGGAAATTACACACTGATTTTACACAGAAAATTACAAACTTTGATTCTTGCAATCAGATCACTGTGTCTGTTAATTAGACCCATCAATTTAATGTCTCAAGTAAACTGATTGGCACATGTTATAAGATCTCTCAGCTATGGGGGCAGAAATTTCTCCCATAGCTTTTCCTTACTCTTGGTATTGGAATAGCCCCTTATGGATTTAGTAGCTCTTGAGAAAAGACAATTTCTTTTTTAGTATATTTCTTTGGAGAGTGAGCACAAGCTCTGACCCTTATTAAATCCTCATTAATAGATTATTGGATTTAAAATAAATCCCAGTGTCCAGGGAATCCTGGGTCATTAGGTTATTGATGTATTTATAAGCTTGGCCTCTTCCCATACAGTACAATAACTTCTAAGTCTGCAAAATCTCCTGTTATCTCTGTTTTATTTTTAACCATTATGAATATCTCTTAATTTTATTTTTTATTCATTATTAGTGTGATTCTGTATGTATGTATGGGTTAAGTGTTTTTGTGTATATGAGTGTGTGTGTGTGTGTGTGTGTGTGTGTGTGTGTGTGTGTCTGTATGTGTGTGGGGGTTGTGCATCCATGGCACATTCATGAAGATTAGAAGAAAAGTTCAGAACCAGTTCCCTAATTGTACTCTGGATTCCAGGAATTCAACTTAGATTTTCTGGCTTGAAGAGAAAGCATTTTATTTTTCAGTTTTTGAGATTATATTATAACTACATATTTTTTTCTTCCCTTTCCCTTCACCAAGACACAATCATGTGCTTTCACATTGTGTTTGCCCACAATATCATTTCTGTTCAATGTCATTTCTGTCTTGGAGCCAGTGGTGTTACTGCCTCCATCTCTAATGTTCCAACTCCAAGACAAAGAGCCTTCAGCCATTCACTAATAATTTGCAATTGAATTTATGTTAATGTTATTAAAACAAAATATCACTTCATTTTTCCTTAGATCATAACATCCATTTAATATTTTGATACTTCCCACTGCATGGCAGATATATTAAATCACTTTCATGTTTTAGTTGTGATTTATTTTTCTTTCAATTTTGTAGCATCTTTTTCAATATCTTTCCCTTAAACTCTAAGCAATGTTAAATTTCTTTTTTTTTTCTTTTCCAGAGCTGAGGACCGAACCCAGGGCCTTGCATTTGGTAGGCAAGTGCTCTACCACTGAGCTAAATCCCCAATCCTGTTAAATTTCTTTATGGTGTCTGAAATATACAGTAAAATAAATCAAAAAAAGAAATAATACATTATACTACGAATTGTATCTGTCTCTTTTCAAAAGGTACACATTAAAATTAATAAATAATAGACTAATAATGAGAACTTTTAGGATATTGCATTAGTCTATTTTCAATCACCATAACCCAATACTAGAGGCAGAATCACTTCAAGGAAAATTGTCTCTCATGATTGCTTAACAATTGATGCCAACATGATATCTGGAGAGCATTCAATTAAGAAAGGAAACTGAAGCAAAATGGGACAGGCTACCTCAATCTTTTAAAACAACTTCATTATGAGAAATCATCCATCATCTCATTTGACTTTCTAAAATTGTTTTAAGTTAGTGGCTCCAGTAGTCTAATATTCTATCCCCAGGTCCTAATTAATTATTGACATATGGATACAAAACTGTAATTATTTGTAAATTGATTTGGGAGTTAAAAAAAACACATGGAAACATAGCAGAGGTACTTCCATTACCAGGACTCTGTCCTAATTCATATACAAGTATTTTCAGAAAAAGTGCTACACAAAAATAAGTATTTCCAGGTTTGCTCTTCTGTTAATTATCTATTTGGACAAACCTATGTGATACCATCTATAAAGAAAGAGCCTTGAACTTGAATGTTGTTAACAATTATATAGTGATCATTAGCAGAATACTGCTAGAAAAGTTGGTAGTGAGTGTTATTTTATCATGTTTCTACCAAGAACGGCAAAGAAGGAAATGAATATTAGATGTAACGGAATCCTTAAAATAAGAAGGAACTGTGCCAGTGTCTTGTGTTTTGTGAAAAGAAAGACTTGTGGGAAGAAATACCAGGACATGATTATAATACCCATGCTTTCTCTTGACTCAGTATAATAGTATGAAAATGCAATGATTTAAAAACAAATGATCAATGTAAAGAGATAGGACAGGATATTAGCAATGTGACTGAGCCAAGATACTCTATGCTCAACCCAGTCACAAATAAAGAATGAAAACAAGCAATAAGCCACTAAGTTTGACAATAGTGACCAAAAGATAATGCCCAGATTGGACACGATGATGGCAGAAACTCTGTGTGGAACATATGTGGAAGAGGATGGACCCACAGAAACAGCACTGAGAGAAGAAGAAGCATCATTCCTAATGCACAATATCCATTCAAGGTCAGCTTATAACCACCAGAAGCTTCTATCTTCCCAAGCAACATAAACAGCTAGACTGCCAAAACCCACATTAATGCCATACATGTCTTAAGTCTCTTCTAAAGACTAAAAGCTATGTTCACAGGCCAAATTAATTAGTCAGTTTCCTTTCAACTCAGTCTACCACAAAATTTTAAAGAATAGACAAACTGTTTGCAAATTCTTTGCTAGAATATTAAGCTTACCAGTTAAGTCATTCCCCCCACCCCCAAATCTTTACTCTGAATTTCTGTCTGCATCACTAGAATTATACATTAAGCTCTGCTCATGACATTTTTGTCCTTCCGTAGCTCACATCTCCAAAATCTTCACATTTCTTCTTCAAACTGACTCTCCAATCTTTAGAACCACATGATCAGATTTATCAATAGCAACAGTCTTGCTTCTCCAGAACCAGCTTCTGTCCATGTTCCTTTGAACATTGCTGTAACCTCGCTAGTGACAAGAAACAAATCAAAGAAGGAAAGTTTACTTGTCTGGTGATTCCAGAGGGTTTTGTAATTCACAGTAGGAAGGACTGGCAGCACCGTTACTTTCATGGAGAGTAGCAGAACACGGGAATTCGGGGTCATTTCACTCACTCATTCTTTCTTTTTCCCCTGTTTGTTTTACCTCAGCCCCGGATCCCATGGGATGGTATTGTCACAGTCAAAAATCATGTTCCTCCCTTAGTAAATTAACTCCGGAATCTTCCTCATTGATACATCTGGAAGTTTTCTTCAGTTACCTAGATCATTCTAAATACAAGAGGACAAAAAAATGTCATCTGATATTAACCACTCTGATATAACTGGATTGTAATGAATTAAATTATCTAAAATGTTTACAAATAATGAGAGAAAACTATAATATCTACTCACATAGATATATCAGAAACAATCCATACTTATTAAATATTAAAATACAATGCAACAAATACAAATTTCATGCTTGTATATGAGTAGAAATACTAAAAGATGATTAGAATACCAATTGCTAGTAAGGGCTAGAGAAATAACTCAGAGATTAAAAGCATGTACTGCTATTGCAGAGAAGTCAGGTTTATTTCCCTACACTCATATGGGGTGGCTCACACTTGTTTGTCCCTTTACCTCCTGCCTGGTCCCTGTGGGCAACTTTACTCATGTCTACATACCTACACACACATACACATACAACAATAAACAAGAAATCCTTTAAAAATAATGTATAATTTTAAATTTTACTTTTAAAAATTAACTTCCTTATTTTTGAAATACATTATATATGAACTAATTAAAAAAATTTAGATATAAACCTTAGTTGAAAACCTATCTAAAATAAGAAAAATAAGATTAGATATTAGAGGAAAATAGAGGACAGAAATAAAACTCCCAATATTGGTATAAATATGTTGCTATGGAATAGTAAGAATTTCTACTGTTTTTGTCTGAATGCATAGAATTAGTTAAACAGAGGATAATAGCATACTATACATGTTTAATACCATGTCAAGTTGAGTTTTTGAGAATCTATCAAAAAGACTTATACTATTTCATTGTCTGTCTCTGAATTATTCCATTATATGTCTTCTATGAAGGAATGTATAAGGCATAGCGTTATAGAATTATTTGTCTCATCAGTTGAGATGTGAGGAAAAAGAATATTAGCCACTTTCACTTAATGTCTTTGCTTAGTGAATGCCAAATCTAGTTTGTCAGCAAAGGTTGGCGTCAACCTGTTAGAGGATTTAAAGATGTTCCACCATCATGAATAAAGATAAAAATATAATTAAATAGGAAATAGGGGAAGAAAAGATAAAGTTGAAATACTGTAGTCAGTAAGTATTACTAAGTTATGTGTGGATTCCCTCAAGCTCATAGCTTAAATCTATTATAACCCAAAGACTATTATTGCTGGAACACTTTCTTCTTCTTTTACAGTAGTCTGAAGGCAGGGATGGTCTTGTCTTTTGATCCTTCTTCAACGTAAATAAAAGAATTACAGTTTGTTCTTAGTAAAGCTTATTACTTGTTTCACAAAGAATGCAATAAAATTATTTCTAATATCATTCCTATTAAAAACAACTTACTCTAGTGTATCTGAAAAAGTTTTAATTCTCCCAGAATAGCTTCAAAGAAGAACCAGTAAGACTTGGGTAAGAAAATAACAACAGCAAACAAACAACCCATGACTAAAACAGTTGCTCTGGATATTTTCTTATTGTTTACTACTGCTCTGGACAGAAAAAGGAGCTGTGAAAGAACTCTCTACATCTTATTAATATGGGCTTACTGTGGAAGCACATTGAGCCCTTGCCCAAACATCTCAGACTTTATTGAAATACATTTTCTCATTTCAATATTAATCCCAATAAATAAAAATCCACTATCAAATATTATCCATATTATGTATAGGAGACAGAATAAAATTGATCATTGTACAAGATAGCCCTCAATTGCTGCAATAAGTGATGTTCTTCTTGACATTGAATTTTAGTACAATTAATTATGGCCATATTTCTGGTTTTCTTTCCTCATCTGATATATATTACAAAGCAAATGGTTTATAGGTGACAGTCTACATAAAAACTATTACGTTAGATCATTTAAATTCAGTAATCACTCTTTATTATAAAACAAAGAAGAATCATTCTGTTCTCTTCTATGACAGCATATTTATTTTCAGTTAGTATCTTTATATATGTTCAGATAGTTCCAAGATCACAATTTTTGTTTTTTGCCACATAAATTCTTGTTGTGTTGATTTTTCTAGTAATGTGCAAAATGTAAGGAATTATATTACCTATGATTTCAGGAATATTTTAATCCAAATTTCAAAATACTTGGATACATTTTTTTTATTCTAGAACATATTACGCTAAATATTTCATTGAATTTTAGTGATTTGGTCATATTAAATGGTCAGTAGTCCAACATACCAAAAGTATTAGTGATGACAAATTTCACTACTTCAGTTCCTCACTGCAAGACTTACTAAATTATGTATTTTAATAAATTATTGGGTAGGATCATCCTTGAAGTTATTGCTGAGTATCTTGTACTAACACAAACCAACTAATTAGGAAGTGTAAAAGTATTACTCCCAGCATGTACTATGGTCTTATGCCAAGGTGCATTTTCCATCATAAAGAGGCAATCTAAAGATACATCCATCAAAAAAAAATCCCCATAGGGATATAATCAGCCAAGTCCTGGTCTATTGATGTGGTAGATGGTTTTGTTGTGATGCCAGCTGTGTCCCAAGATCCTGGGATGAGCTTGATGTTGAAGTGACAGATATGAACCTTGCTTCAAATCATTGCAATTTCCCAGAGTAGTTAAAAAAAAATAGCAAACAATTTGTATTAGGAAAGTTTATAAATATTTGGCCAAAGTCAAGTTACAAAATATTCTTTGGAGATCAGAACTGCAATCTATAACATACATTTCTTAATATTTGCAAACTTCTTGGTAAATATGCTGATTTAAAATTTATACGACATTGTGAAATATTCATTGATAATTATTAAATTATTAATTGAAAATAATAAATGGTTTTTGGGTGAGATAATATTTATAAAATATAAATATATATGTTTAAATTTACTCTTATAAAGACTATGCTATAACTAACTGACATTCTGAAATATTTTATCAGCTTTAAAGAAAGCCTGACACTCACATGTCAATACTCCCTAATCACACATCCTCCTAACAGTTTTTGACTGATATTTGGCTTCTATCCCCATGATCTTACTTCAGCTGGATATTTCATATAAAGATAATACAATAAAATATGATATTTAATCAAATCTGTCCTTTGAAAAGTATTTTTGGAGCTGGAGAGATGGCTTGGTGGTTAAGAGCACTGGCTGCTCTTCCAGAGGTCCTGAGTTCAATTCCCAGCAACCACATGGTGGCTCACAACCATCTGTAATGAGATCTGACAAGGAGGCAGAACACTGTATACATAATAAATAAATAAAAAAAAGAAAAGTGGTTTTGAATTTCATCCACATTAGAACAAGTACTGATATAGCTGGAGTAATCTCATCCAGCATGGGCCCGCAGCCACTTAGACCCAAATAAACATACAGAGACTTATATTACTTATAAACTGTATGGCTGTGGCAGGCTTCTTGCTATCTAGTTCTTATATCTTAACTTAACCAATTTCTATTAATCTATAAGTTGCCATGTGGCTTGTGGTTTACCAGTACTTTACATCTTATTTCTCATGGTGGTGGTGGCTGGCAGCATCTCCTGACTCAGCCTTCCACTTCCCAGAATTATCCTCTTTGCTTATCCCACCTATACTATACTTTCTGCCTGGCTACTGGCCAATCAGCATTTTATTTATCAATCAATCAGAGAAACACATTCACAGCATACAAAAGGACATCCCCAGCACTTCCCATTTTCTTTTTGACTTTCAAAAAGGAAGGTTTTAACTTTAACATAGTAAAATTACATATAACAAAAACAATTATCAAGAAAGAATTATAGTTATAGTTTCTAGTCTATTTGTATTTGGCAAAATTAAAGGAGATATCCTATCTATCCTATATTTGTGAGTCTAAGATTTTATATATAACTTAACTTTTATCATAACTAAGGAAATTATAACTATCTAGTCTTCAACTACATCAAAGACCTCAGAAGGATATAATATTACCTGAGAAACAGGAGAAGGACACAAGCAACTTTCATGGCACCCAACATGAGGCAAATCTATTAAAAAACTGTTGGTGGCCTTGAAGGCCAGGGATTACAGGCCCCGGCCCAGTCAGAGCTACAGTGGTCTGGCTATGTACCGCTGGAGCTACTTGCAGGCAGATCACCAACTCACAAGTTTGGAGCTTGAAGCTGGAGTTACAAGCTGCTCAGGCCCGAAATGGCTCAAGCTGGAGCACATGGCTAGACTTTAGCTTTTAGCTAGAACATGTGGCTGAACTTTAGCTTTTAGCTTGTTTGTCTTCTCTTGGTAGGTAGTAAGCACTTTCTTTCTTTCTTTCTTTCTTTCTTTCTTTCTTTCTTTCTTTCTTTCTTTCTTTCTTTCTTTCTTTCCTTTCTTTCTTTCTTCCTTCCTTCCT
>CABHPP010128484.1:0-12501 GCA_902168425.1 Peromyscus attwateri | reverse complement strand
TTCCTTCCTTCCTTCCTTCCTTCCTTCCTTCCTTCCTTCCTTCCTTCTTTTCTCTCTCTCTCTCTCTCTCTCTCTCTCTCTCTCTCTCTCTCTCTCAATGAAGCATATGAAATTTGAGGGAATTGTGTTGTGAGAAAAAAAAGGAATTGGAAAGGAGATAATGACAGGTACACTTGACATAAACACATATGCATGAATAAAATACTCAAACACTGAAGTAGAAATTATATAAATTATATAAATCAAAAAAAAAAAACTAAGTTGATCTGTCTTGGAAGAAATTACGAAGTCCTAAAATCCACTGGGACATAGAGACTTTTATAACTTTCTCACAAACCTGACCTCAAACATTCTAGCACTTCCCATAGGACACTGGTCAGCCTTTGGGGATCATAAAAACTCAATGGCTCTTCAAAACACCCTTTCCATTTGGAGACATTCACAAGAAACTCTTAAGTATCTTTGATAATTAGTAACTGGAAAAAGTTTGAGAAATGATTTTTATCTCCCAAAGCCACACTGTCATTGTCACTGCCGGTGAAATGAAAATTGCAGTTCTGGAGGGAGGTGAGTTCATAGAGTCAAATCCTCTACCTCGGGTGACTCTCTCACAGTGCTGGTTATTAATGAGTCTGCATCTACCCATTGAGCACATCATCATGTAGAGGCAAGAAACCAGGTGAGTCCTTTGTATTTCAGTCTGAGCATCAGAGCCAGCAAAGAAGAGAGGGGCTTCTTAGTTGCTCATGTCTAGTATTGTGAATCTTGGTAGAAACAGGTCAGTGGGACAGAGAGAGATCTCACAAGAATGATTGCATAGCTAAGCGGTAAGTGAGAAAGACCGAAGTGTACAGAACTACGTGCCAGTCCCTGTTTGTTACTTCTTACTGAAATATAAATCTCTGACAGAGGGTGACTGTAGGTAATACCAGGATAATGCTATCAGTGTATGAAGGTGTTGAAGGATTGTGGTTAAAAGTCAATGTGATAATTCATCTTACCTTACCTGATACGTAGATTATATTTTGCAGTATTATTTTTATAGCTGCAGTATAATTATAGTTTGCAGGATGATTACTATTGTTACTATGGTTTCATAACCATAGTAAATATTTTTATGGATATAGAGGACACACACAGTCCTGGAAGATAGAGATGTAAATCTTTATCTTGTGCATAACATATTCTTATGTAACATTATATATATGTGTTAGACAGGCAATACCTCAGTCTGTATTGAATGACTAGAAGTATTGAAAGCTCCCTGTTTTACTTGGGATTGAGTTATCTGTCCTGATTAAAAAATAATCTAATGATGAGTAGAAACTGATCACAAGCCTTCCCTTACTGACCATCATTTTTGCTAATAGAGCACAGGGCTTTATGGATGGCAGGGCAGGGCCTTACTCATCAGCTATATTTGTATTCACACTTAGTTCTTTCTTTTAGTTTGGACAATGTTAAAGTTTTTCCACATTCTTTGGTTTCATTTTTACACATCTCATGTGCATTGCTTTTATTTGAGTATATTATGAATTTTATTATGAGATTTATCAATAAAAAGTAGTAAGTATGCAGAATTTGAAATGAAGTATTTACTTGTCTTCTTATGCGATTTCAGAACACATTAGTGTTTTATGTTGCATATTTTTACAAAGTAATGGCATTAATAATTCATCTATAGTTATCACTTTAGCCTTTACTCTTGCAATGAAAAGAAAGCATATTTCTGGTGCCATCATAAACATCAGGTCCCTCTTGTGCTGTGGAATCAAACTGGGAAATGACAGTTTTCTGTCATGACAGACTTTACTTAGAGGACACTGCTTTTTAGTCACATCAGAAGTCTTATTTGCACTTGACATTTGCCTATAAAAAATCTTTAATTGCAAATGAAAACTTACTTTTAAAATGATTTCTTTGTTTATCTATTTTTGTTTTGTGTATCTTTTATTTTTCCTGCATGCATATATGTGCACCACGAGATGGCAGTGCCTCCAGAGGAGAGAATCCATTGTCAGATCCTCTTTGAACTAGAGTTACAAAAGTTATGAGCCAGCATGTGGGTGCTGGGAACTAACCCAGCTGTTCTCACACAGCTGCAAGTGTTTCTTACCACAGTTTATTCTCTCTAGTCCCCTAAAGTGAAAACTTTCACAACCAAAAGCATTCAATAAATGTCAGCAAAGTGAACAGGAAAGCAAGTGGGAACACAAAGTGCATTTAAGATTGGAGTGTGCTGCAAATGCATCTCATTGCTTTATACTCATGTACTTAGGTGGCTGGGTTTGCATCCTGTTAGCCATGTGGAAGACCTTTCAGTATCTACTATGACTCATACAGCTTTTGTATTAAAAGAGTCACTTGTCATATCTGTTTCTAAGGACAGGTATTGACAGTGGAAATAATGCTACTGTCCACAACAGACAAGTATAAATGTCAAAAAATGTCAATAAATGTCAATAAATGTCAAACCTATAGGATAGCTGTGACTCTTGTATTGTTAGTCCTGCTGGGCTTTTATACACTTAACTATTAAAAGTTCAGTCTGCCATTTCTTATAACTTTAAGGATTCAAGAGGAGAAAATACAGACAAAAAACAGTAGAAATAAACAGTGAATTCTTACTTGTAATCCACAGAAAGCAAAATATCTAAGTGTGAGTATGGAGAAAAGTTCTTTATCAGTACAGGGTATTAGGGGAATTATGAAATATTCTTTCTGAACTGCCTACATTGGGTGTCTTTAGAACAAGGGAAGAACTAGTCTCTTCTACTGGCTCATGAAAACACTGAAAGTGGATCTGATGGAGTAAGTGTGAGATCTTCAGAAGCAGAGAAATTGAGGAGTGCAATTTACCACTTCCCCTCAAGCAAAGGATGCACATGACTCAATATAAGATAAATAAGTATCCGATTGACAGGGCCTAATGTGTTTCTAGTACATACTGTTATTTCTGGCTGATAGTTCAGTGAATATGAGAGACTAAAACATCATAGAAGATATTCAGGCATGACTGAGGGAGTTGTACACATGAAACCGAGCTTTTGTTGTGCAATTCACTGAGGGGAAAAGGACTGTGTTCACTTTTGAGTTAAGAAACAAATCAAAGCAGTGAGATCTCAATACAGGTATTCGTCTTTAGGTCTGTGTTGATCCACAGCATGAGACATGAAGGCTGTAGGACTGAAATGATTCAGAGTCTAATGCATACAATAAAAAATAAATCTTTAGAAATTATATTTTCCAATATACAATTAACTCTCATTAAAATAAAATGAGGGGAGTATTTAAAAGTGAGAATGCTGTTTCAGTGGAAGTGACCAATATGAACACAGGGTACCTCCTTGTGCAGAATACTATGGCCGTGAAGACAATTTCCCATTTCCTGAATTGGGCACAGTGATTGCTCAGGTCTGAAAACAGGAGTGGTCTCACAATATGGTGGATGTTGTTCACTGTTTTTTTAACATTCATTCTTACCACACTACACTGAATGGAGTTGGATAATCAAATCTCAAGAACATTGTCCAGATATGTCTTAGTCATTATCATTCAAGGAGTCTCAAAGGCCACAACAACTCTAAGGATGAAACATTTTGTCTGAAAGTGTAATTTTTCCATCCACACAGATGTTTCAGGAGGATCCATTGGAAACATCTTCCTGGGAAAGTTCATGGCCTCTCAGTGAGTACAATACCAGGTAGGCAGAGCTTTAAATATCCTCCAGGGATGTTGACTCTTCACATAGCCTGTTGGACTGTGGGTATCCTAAATGATGTCATATTTCCTACATGTATGATCAACAGTAGCATCAGTGATATCACAAATAATGAACACTTTTGTGATGTTGTTCTGACAACATTTTAGTGAACTCACACCCAGTCAGCATCACAGTTCACAAGTATAGGATGATGTTTGTTGGGAACATGGTCTCAAGCTGTGATTCCAAGAGGGTTGTGTACAGACAACAGCTGCCATTTAACCAACAACCTAAAACTAAACTCAGTTCCTTCCTTTCTTCCTTCACTCTCTCACTGCCACTCTCTCTCTCTTTATTTTTTCTCTCCCCCCTTCCTGACTTCCTTTCTTCTCTTTGTACAACATTTTTTTGTTTTCTTGCTTTTTTCTTCCTCTCCTGTCCTTCCCTTTGACTATTTCTCCCCATCCTTTCTTTCTTTCTGTGTGTCTCTGTCTCTTTCTTTTTTTCAACAGGTTATGAACATATACTTAATTTCTTTAATATGAATTAATATGTAATTATAAAATGTCCTTCTCAAGAGTACATAAATACTGAATAGAGTGTTGGAAAAATAAAAAAGGATGTGATTATTGGTGTGTAGGATTCTATCCACTCCACTTAAGCAGGTGCAACTCATTTTCAAACATTATTGATGAAATTCCCATACATGGTAAGGACATGAGATTCCTCAGTCATGTGCCAGCATGCCCAAGTTTTCTATTTTCAGACTTTTCCACCTTCAGTTTGCATTGATTGTATTTGTTTGATTTCTTTTGTATTTTTTGTTTTATTAGATTACTCAGTAACAAGTTTCCTTAAGACATTTTAATTTTTAAAGTTTTGATTGGTTCAACTTCTCTGCTTCCCCCATTTCATTGTCCTATGTCCATTATTACTTTTTTCACTTTCAAAACACATGAATTGTTTTTTCTTCCCAATCCTCCTGCTAGGTGTTCTCATAGAGGCTTTCTTGACTCCTGGACTCTAAAGATACTTACTCCCACATACACACACACATAACAAATGGAAGCTATGAAATCACATTCAGCAAAGTAATATGTGTCTTTCTGACTTGGTTTATATCACTTAATAGACTAGTTTCCATTTTCTGCTGCAGCAATTCCCTGTGGTGTAGTACAATGCCAGTGCATGAAGACAGGGTCACTCCAAGTATTTGATAGGTCCTAGGGTCTCAGCTCATCTCCCCACTCTGCTTAAACTTTTTTATATCTTAGACTGAGTTGCCAATTCTACCCCAGATCTTGATTGTCCAGCTGACTCTGCTTCCATGGCTGCAGAGTGAGAGGATCAACAGTGTTCTCCCTGGGGTGCATGATTCAGCTTGGTGCTAATTCAAACTGCTGCTGCCTGCTTCTGCAAGGGGATCTCACCCGATTTAGAATGTTTCTTTTTACTAATTTACTTTTTTTATTAAGAAATATTTTTATTCATTTTACATACCAATCACAGATTCCCCTCCATCCTTTTCCCAACCACTCCAGCTTTCCCCAGCAACCTACTCCCCCCATTCCCTCTTATAAGAAGGTAAGGCCTTCCATGGGGAGTCAGCAGAGCCTTTTACCTTGAGTAGAGGCAGATCCAAACCCTCCCCCTGCATGAAGGCTGTGGAAGGTGTACCACCATAGGTAGTGAGCTCCAAAAAGCCCGCTCATGCACTGTGGTTGTATCCTGATCCTAATGCCAGGCAGACCCCTTAAGCAGGTCAAGCTACATAACTGTCTCGCTTATCCAGAGGGCCGATGCCAATCCCTTGGAGGCTCCACAGGTGTTGATTATATATATATATCTATAATATCTATGAGTCATAAACCACAAAAGAATATTTCTCTCTCTCATTCTCTCTCTCTCTCTCTCTCTCTCTCTCTCTCTCTCTCTCTCTTCCTGCTTTCCTTTCTTTTTTCTTAAGACAAGGTCTCTCTACAGAGAGCTGGCTCACATGGAATTCTCTACATCAGTCAAATGGACATAGAACATTCAGATATACTTGTGTTTTTTCTGAAAGCTGGGATTACAGGTGTGCAACCCAACATCATGATCATAACAGGTTTTATAATGAATAATTTATTCACTTAATATAATTCTGTTTGTATGACTGATTTATTCACTTAATTTAATTCTCTCTTTGCATTCATTCCACTACAAACAATATTATGTTGTCACAATAAGAGAGAGAAAGCAAAATCTATTTTATATACATATATATATAAAATATCACAACATAATGTGATTATATATAGGTATATATAAATTAACACACACACACACACACACACACACACACACATATATATATATATATATATATCACATTGTATTTTATTTTGTTTGGGTTTACTTTCTTGCTTATTAAGGCTTTTTAAAAGAATTTGGAAATGTGTACTGTTTAGACATGGAAGAGATGCATGGTACAGGAACCCCATAAAACTACCCAGAAATATTAAGGTCATGGATCTTAGAAGAAAACCTTCTAAGGACACTTTACTAAATCAGCAACATTCCTAACAACATCATAAATATTTAATCTTATACCCATAGATGAGTACAGGTCTTACCCCTCATCAGAGAAATGTGGTTTGCAATAGATGGAGACATTAGAGAGAGCTTCAACAGATGAAAATGCTGAGAACAAGGGACCATGTTGTGCTCAGCATCAAATGATACCTCTAAACACAACTACACCTATAGCTCAGGAATCACAGGAACAGGAAATTTGTGCTGAGAATACAGCCCCTAAAATTGTCATAGAATCTACACCCATGAAATGTCAACAATGTGGCTGTGTAAACAAGACCTGAACAAGGATGATACTGACAGACATGCTAACATGCAAGGCTTGAATCTCTTGATTCCTCAACCAATCACAGAGAACTAAAGACAACCAAGGAATGATAACATTGGCAAAAAGAATCTCCCCCCTATGAAATTTGCAAGTGGTTATTCAAAACAATACTAGGTGATCAGCACTGAAATATTATACATACAAGTAACACTCTAATTGACAAATCAGGCTGTATTTGTATATTAAAACCTGTGAGTATATGTGTGTGTGTGATGTGTATGTGTGCAACAACAATTAAAGAAAGACAAGACATGAATTTGAAAAATATTTAGGATACATATGGGGAATGTTTTAGGGAAGAAAGAAGAAAATAATATAATTATAGTCATATATCAAAAATTAAAAATAATTTTATAAAACTTAAGTTTGTTTTATGAAAATGTCCCTACTTTTTCATTTTTTTCATGCTATCATTATAAAATTAATTTGTTTTACATTATACTAAGTGTTCTAATAATCTTCTACTTCATTAGATAATCTTCTTCATTTTTACTATGTTCCTCTGATGAGTACTCTAAAGTGGAACAGGTTGAGTATTGGAAATTTAAAAAATGGAGGATAATCAAGAATGATTTCAGTACTCTATAACATTTAGAGGGTCTATGACCTATAGATTGTAAATTCTATTGCAGAAGCTACCATATAGTTGAGTCATTGTAGATGGAGAAATCAAGTTGGAAGCTTAAACCCTACAAGATCTTTTGCACAGTTCTAGTGGTAATTATTATATTACCCCGGTATGAACCCTGAGTGTTGTAACAACTACAAGCCTGGTGCAATATCATGATGAATTTTATGAGAGCAACTGACTACTACAGGATTAAATAAAAGGCCAACTACACAAGATGGAACCCATGCCAAGCATCATTATTAGGGAGAAGGTTGTATCGCTAGAAAGTTACATAGACCCTAGGGAAGTACCTAGTACTATTATTCTACTGAAAGAACATAGCAATAAACTGTTCCCTAAACGATTTTTATAGTGTCTGGTTGGTCTATCCCTCAGCCCCAGTTACAGAAGCTTCTTTTTGAAGTCTATGGTGATTAACACAGAGGCCCACAATCATCCAAGATGCTGAGAATAAGGGACTATGAAGGTCCTAGCTCAGAATGGGACGTCTATATCACAAGTTTTCCTCCCAAGACTCAGGGATCATCAGAAAAAATGTAAAATCCATAGGTTGTAAATGAATCCAAGAAAACAGGTTTTGTGCAGAAAGAACAGGATACTTGCACATGTGAGTTTACTTGTTATGACAGTATACCCCAAACCTTCAAAAGATCAAGCTAGACAAAATCCCACCATAGTGGAACTGGTCAGGAAGTTGGTCTTGTACCTGAAGAGCTATTGTTTGCAGATAGCTTCTGGGACAGAAAGTGTAAGTTTTCTTTCAGGATTTGATCTTTGAGAGACAGGGTAACCATTCTTTCATAGATGCTGCTTTAGGAACATAATATCATCACTAAGTAGACTCTCTTTTTCTTTATTGTGTTAATTTTTAATAAATTTTATTTTTTATTTTTTTTATTTTTTATATTTTTTAAATATAAAATTATTTATTTTACATCCCGGTTGAAATTTCCACTCCCTCCACTCTTCCCAGCCCCTCACACTCTGGGTTCCCAACTGAAAATCCTCTCTTCATCCATTTCTGTTTATAAAAGGGCATGTCTCCCATGATTATCAACTAACCATGGCATATCCAGTTCCAATGAGACTAAGCACATCCCTATGTACTAAGGCTGGACAAGGTGACCCAGTATGAGGATCAGGATACAAATCTAGTAACATAGTGGAGACAGCTCCTGTGCTTGAACAGTGGAGGGAATAGGCATGGTGGGATAAGAAAGAATTATTTTTATGTTATTTTATTCTCTCTTAGAAGACTTTATTATTTTAAAATTATTTGTTTTTATGACTCTTTATACTCATTTTCTTTTCTTTCTTTATCATGTATTTATATTTTCAAGTATTCTGTAACTTTCAGTGGTTTTCTGAGTTGGAACTTGGTGTTTTGAATACCCGGAGCCATTTTTTGACTCTATGAGCCAGGCCTTAAAGGGCCAGGCCCCTCACTAGCCACAACCCATTAGACAGGAAAGCACAGTCTATCAGAGAGGCTAAAGTTGTGGCCTATGGCTCTGTATCCAGAACTCTTCTCAGCTTTCTCAGGCACTATGCTTCGATATATGTGCCTCACATTGGGAATCAAATATAGTTGGGCTTTCTTGGGACTGCCAGCTCCCGAATAATGAAACAGAGTCTTTTCATGAATTATGAAAGCTTGGCTTTAGGTTAAGCTTGATTCCACCTAGCTCTTAAACCATTATATCTCCTCACTACCATAAATTCGACTTCCTCTGCATCTGGCTGGCAAATTCTCCATGCCAGATTATTACCCAGAATTCTTATCTCTGCCCAGAATGTCTACCTATCTTCTCCTGCCTAGATACTGGCCATTAGCTCTTTCTTAGACCAATCAAAAGTGCCTTACGTACATGAGGCATAAGAGAGACACATCTACACACAGTTTACAAAAATATTTTCCCAACATCTATCAGAGGTGTAGTTAGTAAAAATGTTTTTCCATTCTGAGGCCTGAAGCTTTGTTTCCATGACAGTGTCTTTTTTCATGCAGAAGCTTCTCAGTTTCATGTGATCCCATTTATTTATTGCTGATCTTTATCGCCTGTGTTGACATTGGTTTATTCAGAAAGTTTATCCTGGGCCAATAAGATCAAGGATACTTCCCACATTCTCTTCTATCTGTTTCAGTGTATCAAGTTAATTTTTTGAGATCTTTGATACATTTGCAGTTGACTTTTGTGCAGGCTAATAAGAAGAATGTATCAATTTGAATTGTTCTACATGCAGATATCCATGTTGATCAGCATATTTGTTGAACATGCTGTCTTTTTCAGTGTGTATTTCTGGATTCCTTATCAAAAGTCTTATTTCCATAAGAGTGTAGATTTATGACTAGGACTTCAATTAGATCCCATTGATCAATATGTCTGTCTTTGTGCCAATACCTTCTGTTTTCATTACGATAGTTCTGTAGTAGAACTTAAAATCAGGAATGGTGATACCCCCAACAGTTATTATATTCCTCAGGATTGTTTTAGCAATGTTCAGTTTTTTTGTTTCCATATGCAACTGTGAATTGACCTTTCAAATGCAGTGAAGATATGTTTTAGAATTTTGATTAAGATTGCCTTGACTCTCAAAATTTAGTTGTTTTTAGGTAGGATGGCCATTTTTAATACAATATTCCTCCAGATCCATGAGCCTCAGTGATCTCTTTATGATCCAATATCTTCTTAAATGAGTCAAAGTTTTTATCATACAAGTCCTTCATTTGCTTGTTTAGATGTACTCCAGATATTTTATATTACTTCAGGTTATTGTCATGGAACAAATGACCTTTCACTAAATATTGTATGGCACTTGTTATTTGTATATAGGATAGATAATGATTTCTCTGAGTTAATTTTGGATCAGGAGACATTACTGAAAGTGTTTATCATCTGTAGGTGTGTTCCAGTAAAATTTTTAGGGTCACTTACATACATTATAAAATTATGTAGAAAGAAAGATTCTTTGACTCCTATTTCAATTCATAACTCCTTGATCTCCTTCACTTGTCCTATTGCTCTTGCTAGCACTTCAAGTTCTATATTGAATATTTATGGAGAGAGTGGACAAGA
The DNA here is from genome assembly GCA_902168425.1 of Peromyscus attwateri. NCBI lineage: Eukaryota > Metazoa > Chordata > Mammalia > Rodentia > Cricetidae > Peromyscus > Peromyscus attwateri. The sequence continues at coordinate 2,191 of CABHPP010128484.1, read as the reverse complement.
TTGTATTGTTCTCAATTTTAGTGGAATTGCTTTTAGTTTCTCTCCATTTAATTTGATGTTGGCTATAAGTTTGGCTCAAACTGCTTTTATTATGTTGAGACTGTCCATAATATCCATAATCTCTCCAGGTCATACATAATGATAAATATTGGATTTTGTCAATAGCCTTTTCTGCATTTACAAAAATGATCATGTGTTTTTAAAGTTTGTTTAGTTGGCACATTAATTAAATTTAATGATTTATAAATGCTAAACTGCTCTTGCACCTTCAGAATGAAGCCTGCTTGAACATGGTGCATATTTTCTTCTTGTTTTTATGTGTTCTTAGACTCTATTTGCAAGTACAATATTGAGGAATTTTGCATCTATGATCACAAGGGATTGTGGTCGCACACACTCTGTCGTTTTTTTGTGTCTCTTTGTGGTTCTCCTATCTTGGTAACTGCTGCAGTGTAAAGCAAATTGCCAGTGATCCTTTTGTCTCTAATTTGTAGAATAATTTGAAGAGTACTGGGATTAACTCTTCTTTGAAAATCCAGCAGAATTCTGTCTTAAAGCCATCTGGTCCTGAACTTAAATGTATAAAGGAATTAGTGGAATAAGGGAAATTAGTAAAGGAAGTGTGTGTGTTCCACTGCACATGAGGACAGGAGGAGGAAGTTAAATTTTGTGCAGATAGACAAAAAGAATCAGAGGCTATTTTACTGAATGCATTACTAGTAGCCCTGAAGTATTTAATATGTGTAAGGGCCATGTTAAGGAAAATAAATTAAGAAGTGTTCTTCCAATTATTTAACCAAGAACAACCCAGATTTAAATTCTTGAACAGTATTTTCACATGAAGGAAAGAATGGGAGATACTTTAAAGAAATCTTTAAATGTGTCCTACAGGGTAATAAATCACTGAATCCAAATTCACCCGACTGAAGCAGATATCAAACAATCTTGTACACATCATTGCATATAGATCTATGTACCTTTATCTAGGACATTTTCAACACATATTGTGGACATTTCTTTCATAAGGTTGCTTTCCAACTACTTCTTCTATTCATCATTTATTACTATAACATATATACATTCCTTCACTAGTTTTTGGTCAGGAGCAAAGAAGACTATGTAATTTAGGATTACAGATATGCATTAGCTTAGGTTTTAAAAGCTGATTACATGAGAAATCCAAGGCAAGTAGTACAGCTGTTGCATTGATCTCCCATTTCAAAAAAGATTTATTTATTTATTATATACACAGTATTCTGTCTGCATTTATGCCTGCAGGTAAGAAAAGGGCACCAGACCTCACTACAGATGATTGTAGGCCACCAGTGGTTGCTGGAAATTGAACTCAGGGCCTCTGGAAGAGCAGCTGGTGCTCTTAACCTCTGAGCCATCTCCAGCCCCTGCATTGATCTCTTTAAGTGAGGTTTAAAAATCAGGCAGAATGCACAGTAGGATAGCAGTCTAGCTCAAGGTGCATTAACTATGTCTAGACAGTACAACAAAACATCCAGTCTCTTAGAATGTAAGTGATACTGTCATAATGATGCATCCCAACAGGAGAGTGTACTTGTAACTTCACACATTGCCCTCAGTCCCTGCTTCCTAGAATATAAACTGTCTGGTTATCCCACCCAGAATCTCAGCTTCTGACACCACAGGAGAAAAGAGTCACTTTACACTTTCAGCCTGTCCCTCTGTGATCCTCACTACTCAGTTAAAAGTTTTTCCAGTTTATTGATGGGAACAAGTGTTTTCCAGAGGTGATGTCAACTGTCTTGGCATAACTGTCATTGTCCCTTCCTGTGACATGATCCTGTCATCCTCTCGGGGGATGTGCTCTGAGAACATTTATCCTTCATCTGGGGAGTTGCCATCAACTTTGTAGCTATATGAGGGTTGTAGGTCCCATTGGCCACTGAGTCCCCATCCAGCAGCCAGCTTCACAGATGCATCCTATCTGCACAGGTGAGTTGCGTTCCTTCAGACACCCAGTCTGCAGAGGACAGGACAGTCTCTGGAAGGTGGACGAACGCACTGCACCTCTGAACTGATCCTGCTCTTTCAGGAAACAGCTGCTACACAGGATGAATGCTCATAGTGGGAGGATCCTCCCAAGACCTGAACACAATATGGTTTGATGGAGGCTGCAGGTGAGAGACAATAACCTGGACTCCTACTTTTTTTGTTTTTT
>CABHPP010128483.1:0-45543 GCA_902168425.1 Peromyscus attwateri | reverse complement strand
GGGCTGTGTGGGAGGGCTGTGTGGGAGGGCTGTGTGGGAGGGCTGTGCTTGGGGTAGCTCCGAGCCTTCAGCATGGATGTTATCATGCCTGGGTTCTTACTTTCTCTATGAGCACACCACATTGCTGGCTATACTCCAGCCCAGATATACACCACAAACTCTGGGTGTCACATGGAGTGTATAGGCCAGCCTGCACAATGTGCCCATGAGTTAACCCAGGAACCCCAGGTGGTGTCTGCATTCTACTTTTTAGGACTTCAAATGTGAGGGCCTCCTGGAAAGAGAGAAGGCAGGCGTGGCAAGAGTATAGTGGCCTCTCTTGCAGCACTGGAAGGACTGATCACAGCCCTGCATATCTTGGGACAACCAGTGAGAAGTGCTCACCGAAGTATGTAGAGGTAGAGAAGATGTAGACGCAGGTGAATGGAGACTATATTGCCCCACTTCTTGTGAGGATCAGATATATGTATCATCTCTTCTTGGGTAGACCAGGCTAAATCCATGATGATTTCATACTCAGAGTCTGTTCTAGTGTTGTTGCTGTTGCTATGATAAGATACCCCAATGCAGGGTAACTTAGGAGTTTATTTAAGCTTACAATTTCAGGTTACTTTCCATCATTGTGGGGAAGTCAAGATAGGAGCTTCAAACAGCTGGCCATACCACATCCACAGTCAAGAACAGAGAGAAATAAATGCTGATACACTCACTAACTTGCTTATGGTGTCTCCTCTCTCATGCAGTTCACCCTTGCCTAAGGAATGGTACTATCTACACTGGGCTAGGTTTTCCCATCAGCGGACTTAAGACAGTCACACCCATTGGCCAACCCAATGTAGACAATCCCTCTTTGGAAACTCTTTTCCCAGGTGATTTTAGGCTGTTGACTATTAAAACCAGCTAACACAGATCCCTAGTTATTTACATATGCAAAGACTTTATTTTTAAATAAAGCCTCACTATAGATTGTGAGGTGGATGTGGGTTTGTTGGGTTTAATATTTGATCCACTGTGGAGTGTCTGGTATGATGTGACAGTGTTTGCATGTTAGGCATTGTGATTGATGTCATCTTGGTCATTGCTACTCTCAGATGGCAGATGTCATTGGGATAGAAGAAATTTGATTCCATGGATCCTGATAAATAGTGTGGCTCCCATGACATGCCACTGAAAAATTTTAGTTGGTGGAAGGTCCCAAGAATGCCCTTTTGAAAGTGAATTCTGTGGAGAGAAGTCTTACTAGGAAAACTGGAAGAAACCATCTTATATGTAAGGCCAGATAACTGCAACCTCACAGATGAGGCTCACATACTCTCACAGGTCCGGGGATGAGAAACTCACCAGTAAGTCTACATAATTTACTTGTTCCAATGAGTGTACGCTATAACAGCATCTTAAACAAACTGAGTTTGGGGTCATTACCTTTTTGTGCATGTGATGCTATGCCATATCCTAGTGGTCCTCATTCATGTCCCTGGATGTGATTAGACATCACTTAGAGCTGTCCATCTTCAGTCCCACAAAGGAGTGGGATTAGATTCCACTTAGATTCCATTTCGTAGGATATGGTACATGAGGCAGTAACAATGGCTGTAGTTTGCTTCTATAGTAGTGGTCAACTGGCCTCATATGATAAAATGATGAGCTCTGGGCTATTTGTCCTGGTGGGCTGTGCACTCTAATGCATCACTGATGACTGACCAATGCCAGATCAGTCTCTTTGAGTGTGCAGAAGTCCAGGTTTGCACATGTATTTTAAAATTACATTTAAAATTTTTTTGTGTCTACCTGTGTATGTATATATGTATGTATGCATGCATGTATATGTGTGTAAGTAATTATGTGTGTGTATACTCATGTGCCACAGCACATGTGTGAAAGTCAGAAGACAACTCGCATGAGTTGATTCTCTCCTTCCGAAGTGTGGGTCCTGAGCTGAACTCAGGTTATGAGGCTTGGCAGTGGGAGCCTTTCCCTGTTCAGCCCTCTTACCAGAGCTATGATTTTATCCCAGAAATACCCTCTACACTGTTTGTTATCTTAATAGTATGTTGACCTTTAATTCAATTCAGTATTAACAACCTGGGCAGTCTCTGGTCGGATGTAGCTCCCCAGGCCATCTCCAGGCAGTGTTCATGGCTGAGGAGACATGTCTGCTATGGTCTGTTCCATGTGCAGTTAGACCTAAACCTCAGTAAGAGTGGAGAGAGTGGCCTCAGTGTCCCTCAGCTACAAGTGAACAGAGAGGGAGATGTTCCGTAAAGACTTTCAAGAATTTATGCTATAAAGGAGGATGTGTGCTATCCAGGGAAGAGGCAGTTAGGTGCTGTCTTTGTTAGGGTTCCTATTGCTGTGATGAACTTCATGATCAAAGACACCTGGGGAGGAAAGGCTTTATTCAGCTTACACTTCTGTATCACGGTTCATTAATGAATGACATCAGGACAGGGACTCAAACAGGGCAGGATCCTGGAGACAGGAGCTGATGCAGAGGCCATGGAGGGGTGCTGCTTACTGGCTTGCTCCTCATGGCTGACTCAGCCTGCTTTTTTATAGAACGCAGGACCACCAGCCCAGGGATGGCACCATCCACCATGGAATAGATCCTCCCCCATCAATCACTAATTAAGAAAATGCCCTACCTCTGGATCTTATGGGGACATTTTCTCAATTGAGGCTCCTTCCTTTCAGATGACTCTAGCTTGTGTCAAGTTGACAGAAACTAGCCAGGACAGGCACTGATATTTTACAGGTCGTGTGTCGCCTGTGGATGATGTGCAGATCTCAGCATTTCCACTTCTTCACGGTCTTTTCTTTGAACTGGAAAGTGTGAATTCTATTTTTTTTTCTCACAGCTGGGAGAAATTCTGGAGGTCTCTACTCCTTTGGTGCAATATTGTGTGGGTCATTGGGTGATTTCTTAAGCATCTTATTTTGAGTCACACTCAGTTGTAGGCTGAGGAGACAAGATGGGACAGACCAAGCCAGCTAGGGCACACTAGTTGCTGCAACAAACGGACAGGACAAAGCTGCTGAATACCTCAGCGGGCTCGTCCCAGTTCTGAGGGGTTGGTGGGTGGCTTTGCTCTGTGTGGTCACTCGAGGAGCGTGGCTGACAGTGGCTCTGTAATTCCCAACACAACACAAAGTTGCCCAGGCATCAGGAAAGAGAGGAAGAATGTGTTTTATTGGGAGGGGATTCCTTCAGGTTCTAGGAACCCAGTCTGGAGGTGGTGTGCCTCACTTTCCCTCCTCTCCTCCCCAGTGTTGCTCTTTCTTCTCAGGATCTGCTGGGTTTGACAGGGAGGAGCAGTGTGTGAACAGCTGGCAGGGAGGAACTGGTTTTCAACCTCAGTCTGTACATCACACTGTAACAAGAAGAGCTGGTCCAGAGACAGGACTCTACATAAAAACACAGTCTCCTGAAAACACAGAACAAATCATATATCCTCATGTGTCCGTTTCTAGTGCACTCTTCCTGGTTACTAGTGATGTTAAATATAGTCACTTTCTTGCAGTTCCTGGCCATTCTTAGCCTGTATTCCTTAGAAGAATAATAAGTGTGTATTGAAGAATTACAACATTCTAGGTTTACATTTCTGCTCCTCTTCCGAAATTAACTATTACACATATGTGTAAAGTGATATTATTATTTCCTATGTCCATAGGAAAGGACATTGAGTCCCAGAAAGCTTAGGGCTCTTCACTAAGATGGTGTATCAGTCAACATAGCCAACTTATAAAACCAGCCTGGCTGTTTATCAATAAATGAATGGATAAAGAAAATGTGGTTTGTATACACAATGGAGTATCATGCTATAAAGAGGAATGAATTATAGCGTTTGCAGGAAAATGGGTAGAGCTGGAAACAACACTGTTGAGCAAAATAAAGCAGTCTCAGAAAGATAATTTTATGTTTGCTCTCATCTATGGATCCTAGATTATAGGATGAACATGTAGACAAACGACATGAAAGTATAAGGGAGCTACTGGGGGAGAGAAAGGGGACCAACAGGAAGGGGATAAGAGGCGGTAATTAGGGTGCTGGTGAACACAGCCAAAGTATGTGACAGTGCTGGGTAGTTTCATGTCAACTTGACATAAGCTAGAGTCATGTGGGAGAAGAGGGAGCCTCAGTTGGGAAAATGCCCCCACCAGACTGGCCTGTGGGTAAGCCTTGATGCGTTTTCTTGACTGATGATTGATGTGGGAGAGCTCAGCTCACAGTGAGTGGTGCCACCTTTAGGGTGGTGGTCCTGGGTTCTATAAGAAGGTAGGCTGAGGAAGCTGTAAGGAGTAAGTCAAAGAGCAGTGTTCCCCTAGAGCAGTGGTTCTCAACCTTCCTAATGCTGTGGAAACCCTTTAATACAGTTCCTCATGTTGTGGTGACCCCCAACCATAGAATTATTTCATTGCTACTTTATAACTGTAATTTTGCTACTGTTATGAATCATAATATAAATATCTGATATGCGGGATATCTGATATCCAACCCTAAAGGGGTTGTAGCCCTTATGTTGAGAACCCCTGGTCTATGGCTTCTGCTTTAGTTCCTGCTTTGAGTTCCTGTCCTGACTTCTCTGCATGGTAGACTACAAGTTTTAAGTTGAAATAAACCCTTGTCTTCTGAAGTTGCTTTTGGTCATGGTGTTTTATTAAAGCAGCAGAAACCCAGTGAAGACAGTGAATTTCTACCTGAATGGAAATGTCTTCATGAAACTCCACACTGTACAGTGAATATACACTACTAAAAGGAGTCTTGTGCATTTATCACAGTGCAGAAGGCAATAAAAATGTAAAGATAGCCACACGCTAATGCACAGGACAGTAATGGATGAGATTTCAGAGCAATGAGATGCTGATTTGGGACTGGAGGCTCCCAGGGACAAAGTAGGGTGTTAGGTCTTGTTAGCTGCTGTATTAAGCATGGCTCTCAGACAGGCTGTCTCACTCATGTGACAGTCCAGTTGGAATTTCCCTCGCTGGTGGGAGGCTTCTGATACTAGGCCACTTCTACCTTGTGGACAGGAAGCCCACAGCATCCAGGTGGCTTTTGGACCTGGCCATTGCCTTTTCATTAGTCCAGAGTCCCATCCTTCTCTTTGCATAAATTGCTGCAGACCTGCTTGCCTGTATTGATCTGTCTATTTTTGTGAATCCTTAGTGCACTGGGACATTAAATAGTATTTAAAAAAATAGTGCTTATAAAGTTGGCATGGGGCCTTTGGTTCCCCATTTTCTACTTCAAAGAAGTAGCAGAGAAACAGTGTACTTTCAACTCTAGTTGAAGCACTAGCCTTCTATTATCCTTTAGTCTTTTTGTTTTCAGTAAAACTGCAATTCCCGACAGCATCTTCTTTGCGGTACCTCTCCCCTGCTCCCTTCCCTCCTCCAGAGCCGGCTTTTGCAGGTGTTTTGACAGATGCCTGGCTCCAACCAGCGCCCATGGAGAGTGGATGTTCCCGGCAGTTCATGTTCCTGCTCAGGCTATTAACAGCTCCTTAAATGGGTTCACCAAGACTCAGCTCAGCCCCAACTGGCCTTTTCAAGTTTGTCCACCTGGGGTGGTGATGTTGCTGGCACTTTCCAAAGCTCTTGGAACTGTTTTTGACATTTAGCTGCTTATCATGAAAATCCTACCCTGGGTAGGAAAGAAAGCCAGCCTGGCCCTAGAATCAAGACAATGAAAAGAAACTTCTACAGTTTATCATTACTGATTCATTTTTAGTGAGTTTCTTTGGGACCCAAGAGAAGAGAGCTCAAATTGAAAAGCAGGGCAAGATGACTGAAGCAGAGGGTATATATAACCCCACTGTGTGCTGAATGCAGAGGGTGGATATAACCCCACTGTGTGCTGAATGCAGAGGGTGGGTATAACCTCACTGTGTGCTGAGTACAAAGGGTGTCTATAACCCCACCGTGTGCTGAGTAATTTGCAATGAATTACGTACATCTAAGGACTGGGCCATGGCCGTACTAGTTTCTCTGCCGCTTGCTTCTAAGATATGCACCGTCTCAGTGGGCACTCACAAAACTCAGCTGCTATTGCACTATCTACAGCCCCAGAGGGAATGCTGTGACCATCCATGGCCTCTATGCCTCCCATTGACTATTTGACTGACTGCATCAGGAACAGAAGCCATGGGGGCTGGGGCCGTAGCGGTCTTAAAATTGGGGTCAAGTGAATTGGCTGTTGAGCTCAGGAGTGTTTACACCACACTACTTAGCTTTAGAGTGTCCCTGAGACTCAGAGGCTGGCTGCTTCCTGTCTGGGGACAGCCTGGCTGCTGTCTTGCCTTGTATGGGCTCCAATAGGGGGCAGGTTATTTCCCCCCACCTCCAGACTGCACAAGCGGAACCACTGGGTGGCTGATGGGATGTGAGCAGAAGACACTTGATTACATGGCCCCTGTGTAGAAAGCTGAGTTTAGCCTCTCAGCATCACGTCTCATTTTTATGGAAAATACACTTTAAATCATGGCAATTATTGAGTTTCCTTGATTCTAAGATGTTACTGATTGTAAACCACATTATCTATTTAATGACAGTGGAGAGGGGGCAGGGGAGAGGAAGAAATACTGCTTAAAATATGCAATTTGACTACAAAGCACACTTCAAATTTTTGAAATGATGAACGTGGTAAAATGGGAAAATGTTTTAGCTGAGCAATTGCGTTAGCAGAGAAGATTTACTGCTCCCGTTTAGAGCTCGGCCGGCTTCTTGGGCAGCAGGAGAGGCATTTTTTCTCCTGCAGGTTAGTTATCCCTTTTCCTGCAGTGGTTTTGGGTCTGCAATTACCGGAGTGGGCAGAGGCCAGCAGCTCCCGCGCTGCTCCCGAGGGGCGATTTGTGGCTGTAATTTCTTGCTGTTGTCTGTTCTGCTGCCCACCTAGCTAGTGCTGAAATCCCACTGGTGGGCCAGCATCTACCCCGAGAGAGTGAATTTGCAGGAAGATAAATTCCCTGTTGCCTGCCTACATTTGAATGCTATTGTGAGACCGAATAGAATACAGATCAGTCCCAAATTGAATTCTGTGTACCTGCTCTGCTAAGTAGAAAATTGCATATCAAATAACGGTTCCTCAACTCGGCTCGTCTAGACACAGAACTTGCTTACCGTTTTCAGTGTTCTCTGTCATTCAGGCACACGAACCCTCTGGCACCCTCACCTCGGAATCTTTGGCATTTTCTTTTGGAAATATTTTCACTGCCCACCCCGCCTCCCCTTCTTTTCCCCACAGTGTTCTTGAAAATACTGTTTATCTGTTACAGCAGGGTTCACCTTGTAATGGTGTAATGCTGGGTTGTGGATGCTGGGTCTGTCTGTCTGTCTGTCTGTCTGTCTGTCTGTCTCTTTCTCTTTCTGTAAGTGTTTACCATAACTACCAGCAAAGAGCAGGTGCTCAATAAAAGTATGCTGAAATCAGGACTTCATGAATGAAGGAAGAACTGGCTGGCATAAGAACCTCTAAAGCCTTTTCATTGTGTAGCCTTTGGCTTGGATGGGAGCTGGTAAGCCCCTGCTTTTATTTGTATGGCGTGTGGTTAATGTGCTAATTAGTGTGTGATTGGCATTTGAATACTGCTTTCTCCATGACATAATTCCTCATTAGACCTCTTGTCTCTTTCTCCTGTAACCACTAGTGAAGGTTGTGGCCTCGGGACTCCTGGGGAGACTGCAGCAGCCAGTGCAGCTGCGGCAGCCCCATCCAGTCTCCAGGCAGCTGCACGATCCAGAAGAGCAGGAGGGAGATGCCAAACACAAAGCCAAGAGGCATGGACATCAGCTCTCAGCCTAGGAGCAGTGCCCAGAGTCTGTAGCCTGGCTGTGTCCAGGTAGCAGAGTATTCGGAGTCAACAGGAAGACCCTAACAGTTCCTTCAAAGCTCCAAAAGCACTTTGGTCTTTAGTATCAGTGCCCCATTCGTTCCTTGGAACCCCAAAGTTCTCTCCTGAGTTTTAATTACCATTAGTGCCCCCCCCTTCCTTTGAGTCTGAAACTTCTATTTTGAGTCTTAAGTAAAATAAAACTTCACAGCTGTGTGTAGTGATGCGCACACCTTTAGTCCCAGTACTCGGGAGGCAGAGGCAGGCAGATCTCTGTGAGTTTGAGGTCAGCTTGGTTTACATGGTGAGTTTAAGATAGCTAGAGCTACAACAGTAACACCCTGTCTCAAAAAACAAAACCCAAAACAGAACAAAACAAAACTTCAGAAAGAAAACACTAAAAATTGTTGATCTTTAGCAGGAAGAGTGAGTGTGGAGGACATGAAGCACATATCAAAGAAATTAAAACCCAAACCTTCTGTTCTGGAGTGGTTTGCCGAGAGCTGTGTTCTGGACCCAATACGGTAAGACTCAATAATGTAATATGGCAGAAATCTCCCTCAGCAGAGGTCTGGGCGGGGCCTGCGCTGTTTGATGGGCAGGCCATTGCAAAAGAACTACTCCACCTACTGGAGGTGCTCTTAGCTTCTCTGAGGCTCATGGTTTAGTTCAGCAACTCTCTGTGCTTCTTCCGGGATGCTGTTCTTTAGGGACACTTGGGTGTGAGGGGCATCTTAAGCTGTGACCATGACAAAGGGGCTCTGCTAGCTTTCTGTGATCCATCTTCCCTCCTGCCCGTGTGGCTTCCATATTCTTGAGGATTCTAAGGAGAGTGGCAACCTCTGGCCACTGTTTTATATTCTGTAGCGCTGTGTCCCCGGTCATCTCAGCTGAGATGTGTGTGCACCACACAAGTAGTTCTCCTCTTTTATGAGCCAAGGCAGCGAGGGCACTGCATTCTCTGTGTGTCTAAAGTTTCGTTTGTACTAGGTTGTGTGGATACCATCCTGACCATTTCTGACTACTGTAACCGTTTTGAGTGTGCACTTCAGTAGTGTTTAGCACATCTCATTGCTGTAAGCAGACCTGTCATCTCGTGAGTGTGAAACCCCACATTCCCTGGCCTCCACCATTCTACTTTCTGTTTCTGTGAATCTGACTGTTTGGCACACCTTAAATCAGAGGATTTAAATAGTCATTGTATTTCTATGCCTGAGAGAATGTCCTTAGGCTCATCCAGGTTGTATCACAGCACAGGATTTCCTGTCTGTTTAAGACTGAGTAATATTGCAGTCTGTGCATATATCTCATTTTGTTTATCCATTGGCTTGTCGGTGAGTATCTCAGCTGCTCCCACCTCTTGGCTGCTGTGAACTGCTAACGTGACTATACAAATATGTCATTGCAATCCCGCTTTGGATTCTTCCAGCTACATGTCCAGAAATGGGTTTGCTGGATCATATGGTTGTTCTATTTTACGTTTTCAAAAACGGAAGATATTATGCCAGCCACAGTGGCTGCGTCACTGTCCCATCTACCCATGGTAGCTCCAGTTTGTCCATGTTCTTTGCCAACACTTGTTATTTTCTACATTTTTGCTAGTAGCTACCCTAGTGTGTGTTATTTTGGTTATGTTTTTAATGGATTACATCTCAAGACACCATAAAGAGGTACTGTGTCATACAAGGGGGCGTTGAGCTTAAAAATGCCGAGGACAACTGCTCTAATGTGTTTCTCTATAGTTTTAACAAGTTATATCAAAATATTATTTTCACAATTTGTTAGGAAACAATTTATCCATACTTCCTCTCCAGCAAGGACACTCCTCATCAGCTTGCTCTGAGGGCCAACCTGGCCTAGTGTGGTTTCCACAGGCATCTTTGTTCTCTGTGGAAGTAAGTTTTCTTTTCCTCTTCTGCGTGGGTGATGAGTGATCTTTCTATTAAGCAGCAGGACAGAACACCTGCTTTGGCATTATGTCTATTAAATTTACATGTAGTAAGCATTAGTGGATAGTATTTCATGCTTGGGCAAGAATGGATTTCCTCGTGGACACTGGTCTTGAGGACACACAGAAGAAACCTTCATCCCTTGAGCCCTGGTTGGGCCTCCAGAGGCTTTATTGGTATGGACCTGTGGGCTGTGGAGGCTGGGACAGCCTGCATCTTCCTTAAAGTGTGTATGTCAGTGGCATGGACCAATATGTTAAAAAGGCAGGGCATTCAGTTTAGAGCCTTGTGGGTAATGATGTGAACTCTCTGGGCTTGCAGTGTAGACAGATGCAGAAAGAATCTTGGTTGAACTGCCTGCCCCAGTACATCCATCTTGGGGTACACCCACTAAAGCCCATCTGCATCAACACTGGGCTCACTCAGGAGTTCCACAGTCCTCACCTCTGGGTGGTCTCTCTGACCAGGGGACTGGGGATACGGCTCAGTTGGTAGAGTCCTTGCCTCGTTTGCATTAAGTCTGGGGTTCAATCCCCAGCGTTGCATAAAAGGTCATGATGGGGGTAAGAAGATCAAGACTTCAGGGGCTCCTTCACAGCTGATATGGCAAATTTGAGGCCATCCTGGGCTACCTGAGACCCTATCTCAAAAACCACAAAAATGCCCCAAAGAAGACCAGGGATGCATTTTTTTCTGTTGATCTTTTCTTAGTAACCTTCAGTCTCAGTCTCTCAAATAAATTTTTCTTTAGTGTGTGAGCGATATCAAAAGATGTAGATGAAAGGAAATTATCACAACGTCTCACCTGAGATGGTGCAGACGATGCCAAGAGTCTTCTTCCCTTTTTTAGTGTCGGTACTTGTGGCTGTTCAATTAAACAGCCACCCAACAATAGCGAGCCCACCACTATTTCTAAATGTTCCATCTTGGTGTTTGTAGCTCTCCATATGTTTGAAGTATGACATAATCCTTATGGAACACATTCAATTTGTTGCTTCCCAACTTCAATAGAGGCAGTTCAGTCTGTCTCCTTTTAGACAAATGGTTAATGAAAAGGTAGCTGAACAATCATTTTCTTGTAATATGCAATTCTGTCTCCTTAAATACAGGAGCCTGACAGAGCCACTCAGCAGTTAGTACTTTCTCTATACAACTGAACTCTCTCTGACCCCCAGAAACTAACAACTGGAGAAAAAAAGAGGGAGGGGGGGGGAAAGTCAGCTAAAAATAAGTGCTCACCCATAATGCATATTACCCTGAGAACGGAATGGAAGGTGTACTTGCCTTGATTTTTTTTTTTTTCAGATAATGTATGAATAACTGCCTTCTGCTACCAAAGGTATTTTTTAATGATTTTGAAGCATCTCGTGATGTTGATGCAGTGTTTGGAAACTGGTGGGATGGTCTGAAGGACTCAGAATTTAGAGTCCCTAGCTTTCTCTCCGCCAGCCATGTGTCAGTGCGATGGGCTGTGGCCCGGATGCACAATGGCACCTTCTTCCTGCCGCTGAGGAGGAGAAAACAGAAAGTTTGTTCATCCATCCCAAGACAGCATGAAACTTAACTTTATCCTGTAGTTTTCAATGTCTTCAAGAGTTTCTTGAATAGAACCAAGCAAGGTTGGCCTTATCTTCTGCCCAGTGGCATCTTCGGGATGTGACGTAGAAAAATTATTGGTAATTATTGTCTGCTCCGTGCCAATCCTGTACCTAGGCTATCTGTATACATTACTGATGAAGGATGGGTGGGCTATGTCAATCACTTTCATTTGATAGATGAAGAGAAGTGGGTCAGAGAAGTTAGTGAACTCTGTCAAGTTCACTCAGGAGATTTGTGGCAGAGCCGGTGTTTACACTGGAGGCATTTGTGACTTTTAACTCTCACACAGCATGGCTGCAGAAGAGCCGGTGTAGAAAAACCACCTCAGTTCTGATTGGCCCAGAGACTTAGGGAAAGAGTAGCTTGAATAGTTTGAAAGGAAGCCTAATCCTGTACCTCCAAGATGGATGCAAATTAAGTTGGGGGTATGCAAATGAGGCATGAGTCTAGAAGACATTATTTACTATTTGTTCAAAACAATTTTATTTTTCCATTCTGGGGTCTAATCCAGGACCTCACACACATTTGGAAAGCACTGTACCTCCGAGCTACACGCACAGTTCAAATGTCTGTTCTTCAGAATGTGTCTTGGGGCTGGAGGTATGGCTCAGTGATGCAGAGCGTGCACTATCTTTCCAAAGGACCCAAGTTCAGTTCCCATCACCACATCAGCCAGCACCAGACATCCTTTTCTGGACTCTCCTACAAATGTGCACACTCTCACCCCATCTATGCAACTCAATACAAAAACAGAAACCTTAACCCCATCCCGTATCTTTGTCTACATTATTCTACTCTACTTTTTTCATGGGACAGATGTGAAGTGTTGATATACTGGTGTCTTAGTTAGGGTTTCTATTGCTCTGATGAAACACCATGAGCAAAAAGCAAGTTGGAGAGGAAAAGGTGTGTTCTGACACTTCCACAGCACTGTTCATCACTGAAGGGAGTCAAGACTGGAACCCAAACAGGGCAGGAACCCAGCTGGCAGGAGCTGATGCGGAGGCTAAGGAGGGGTGCTGCTTACTGGCTTGTCCTTATGGCTTGCTCAGTCTGCTCTCTTATAGAACCCAAGACCACCAGCCCAGGGATGGCACCACTCACCATGGGCTGGACCCTCCCCCATCAATCACTAATTAAGAAATTGCCTTACAGTGGGATCTTATGGAGATATTTTCTCAGTTGTGGTTCCCTCCTTTCAGATGACTCTCTCTTGCGTCAAGTTGACATAAGACTAGTCAGCACAGCTGATGAGAAACACCTATGTGAATGCCCTGAGAAGGAGGTATATGCGGCTCCAATTCTACCTCCAATTAGCCTTGGGCAAGTTTCTCTGCTCTTCTGGCCTCCGCTTCTCCATCTGTCAAATGGGTTTGATGATGCTACTGATGTTCTGGGGCTGGGGACCAAGTGCACTAGAAGAGGTTCAGATGATCTAGGCCTGGGGCTTGGGGCAAGAACTTGCTCAGGTGATGTCAACTGGACTCGTGAGCTCAAGGAAAAGAGGACTCAAGGCTCATGGGGCTGGGACAAGAAGTTACCACCTTTGGTGGGAAGCGAAAGTATGTGCTGAGGAGGTGGTGAGCCACAGCAGGTGGCCATCCAGGCTTTGTTATAGCGGTATAAGGGTACCAAAGAAGCTTGAGGAAAGATGTTTTAAAGCAGGGCTTGGTGGGAAGGACACAAGGTCTTGTCACAGCAGAACTGGACTGTTGTGGAGTGCAGGTCTCAGGTTTGATGTCTTGGTCAAGACCACTGCCTACTGCTGTGTCCTCTTGGCCACCTTCTCTGGGACCCAGGCATATTCTACACCTGTGGCTTAGATCACCTATTGTGACTGTACTGGCTGGTTTTGTGTGTCAACTTGATATAAGCTGGAGTTATCAGAGAGGAAGGAGCCTCAGTTGAGGAAATGCCTTAGTAAGATCTAGCTGTAAGGCTTTTTCTCAACTGTTGATCAATGGGGGAGGGCCCAGCCCATGGTGGGTGGTACCATCCTTGGGCTGCTGGTCCTGGGGTCTATCAGAAGGTGGGCTGAGCAAACCAGGGTAGGCAAGCCAGTAAGCAGATCCCCTCCATGACCTCTGCATCAGCTCCTGCCTCTGGGATCCTGCCCTGTTTGAGTTCCTGTCCTGACTTCCTTCAGTGACGAACAGCAATGCTGAAGTGTAAGCCAAATAAACCCTTTCCTACCCAACTTGCCTTTTGGTCATGGTATTGACCTCTAGATATTTCTGCATGGATATCCAAGAGTCATGTACAAATGCTAAATTATTCTGATCCCCTAAACTGTTTGATCTTTGCATTCCTAGATTTTATTTTAATTATATTTTTAATTAAAATATAACTATATCACTTCCCTCTCCCATAGCCCCTCCCAGCCCCCAAATCTCCCTCAAGTTGAAAACCTCATTTTCTTTGATTATTATTGTTATACACACACATACATGCACAACTAAATAGACCCAACCTACCGGATCTGTTTTTGTTCTCTGCATGTATATGATTTTAGGGCTGATCACTTTGTGTTGGACAACTAATTAAGAGGCTCATCCTTGGGACCTCTCTCTTAGCAGAGAGATCAGAGAGACCTCTCTCTTAGTTTCATGCAGTTCTTTGTCTAGGGACCAGACTCCTTGTGTTTTCCCCTTTGTACCTTAGCCTGTGTATTGCTACTGTCATCACTCAGGTCTTGTTTATGCAGCTATTCTAGGAGATAATCTCACGGCCAACTTCCCAGTATTCTGGCTTTTACAATCTTTCTGCCCCCACTGACCTTGAGCTATTGCCTGAGCTTTAGGTGCAGGAATTGTTCTGTAGATGTATCTAGTGGGGTTGGGCTCATCATGACCCATTCATCTCTACACTGTGTCTCATTCTAGTTTTCTGTGGTGGACCCGTTGGCTATAAAGAGGCATGTCTTTAGTGAGGAGTGGTAGCTGCACTTATTTGTGGGTATAAGGATAAGTTTCGGGGGTTGGAGATTTAGCTCAGTGGTAGAGCGCTTGCCTAGCAAGCGCAAGGCCCTGGGTTCGGTCCTCAGCTCCAGAAAAAAAAAAAAAAAAAAAAAGGATAAGTTTCAGAATGCAGTTAGGGATGATGGTGGTACAGTAAAGTGGCAATAGGAGATCTCTTTTAAGATTGGAGACCTCACTAGTCCTGGGTAGCTGGCTAAGTTTCTAGAACCAGGAACGATTTCCTTCCTGTTGAGAGGGCCTTGAGCCAAATTAGGCAGCTGTTGGTTACTACCAACATAGGAGTGCCACAATGGTGCCTTTAGGGATACCTTGACATGCTGGCCACTGTTGTGGTCATTGTTGTGGTTCATAGGCATCGAGCCGAATAGGTCTGTTGCTCGATTCTCTCCTTCGGCAGCTTGCACAGTACTTTCTGATACTGTGGAAGTTAAACCACGGGAAGGAGGCTTTCAGGTTAGATCTAGCTCAGATCATCTATGCCCGAAGTGTTTTCAGAAATAAGGATTTATCTTAAACCTCCGAGAGGAAACCAAGGACAGCAGCAGTGGCTTGTGTTATTTTGGGAGTCAGTTGGACTACCTTGACCAATCCCTTGAATGCATTTTTCTCAGGTTTAGTGGTTTTTTTTTTTTTCCTGTAGTCTGTGGCTCTTGTGGGAACATTGCAAGCCCAAGTGGCATAACTTCATTTAATATATGTATATATATTATATATTACATACTGTGTAAGATTTTAGGTAATTGTAAAATAATATCAAATACCCTTGGTGTTATTTGCCTCTCCTCCCTTCTCCTGGATTGACCTTCCTTCCCTCTCTCCAACTAGAGCCTCTTCCTCTTTGTCCCATTTCTCTTTCATATTGTCCCTATCCTGCTAGTCCCCTGTAATGCCCACCTCTATGGTCCCTTTATACTTTCCTGTTTTCTTTGTTTACTCCAGGTTCTATACATCTGAAGATCTGGAGCTCGGAACTGCAGATGAGTGAGAACACATGGCAGTTGGATTTCTGGGTCCGGATTACCTCACTAAAGATACCTTTTCTAGTTCCATCTACAAATTTTATTTTTAATCACAGCTGAGTAGTATTCCGCTGTCTCTTTGTAGCACATTCTCATTATCTACTCATCTGCTGAAGGACACTTAGGTTGTTTGCATGTCTGGATTTTAAAGCGTGTCTTTAGCTTGTGTCTGTTCACTCATGATGGAAACAACGGCTATTCCCCTCTTTCCTTGTTCTTAGCGCTCGCTCAGATACCGAGCCGGTGGAAATCAGCTTCTCCCCCATCACTCGGAGCCAGCCTGGGATCTCCGTCCGCCTTCCCACTTCTCCACCCAGAACATGGTGCTTGTGCTTCATTTGCTCCTGCTCTTTCCCCCTAGTCCACCTGTGACCACCATCCTGCACACTCATCCTTTCTCTTACCCAAAGCAAAGCACAGCAATAACAATAGCTCACGAATGGAGTCAATGAAACCTGGGTGTCCCCTGCTGACTGGGTGAATCTCCCAGGCTTAATACTGAAGGCTGTTTATCATCCAACCTTACCTGTCCAGCCCCTCCCTTGTCTCATTGTTCAGCTACAGGCCTGTTCATCATGCCCTTAACCTGTGAACGTCTGTGTCCTTTTGATGTTCACTTCTGTGCTTTGATTACTGCTGAGGATGCTACCCCTCACCCCTTATCTTGTTATTTGCTTGTGGAACTCATACTCATGAAGCCTTCATCCAAGTGGGTGGCAACAGATGCCTCCTTCGGTGTTCCTGGTGGTTGCTGGCTCCTGGTTCACACTGCACTTTGTTTCCAGTTGTGTGGGCTGACTTGAGTTGCTGGAAGCTGGAACTTGCGTGCAACTTTAGATGCATTGGCTTCTAGCGCTGTCCAAGGTTCAGAGCACTCATTAGTGAATGTGTGAGCATGGGGGGCGGAAGGACAGGAGGAGCAGTGTCAGGCTTGGGGGATGGCATGGGTGGCAGTGCACTGTGGATGGTGACATGCAGACATTTAGAGAACAACTGCCCGCAGTGAGCTGTAGTGGCTCAGAACTTGGGACAGACTTTTAGATGCTGTAGAATTTGGCCCTGTTGCCAACGATTTTTAGAAAAGCCCCAGCCCTAATGCTTAAACACATTGCTGTAATTCCGCTCCCCATAAAGTGATCTTTAAATTGTGTTTCGAGGCTGGGAAGTGCACATCAGTGACATGCTTAACTGTATAGCCTCCGCAAAACAGGAATCTAGACCCATCTGTATGCAAATACGATGCTTCAAGTTCATTATTGTTATTAGGAAATAGAAATACAGCCAGAGAAGAAATTACAGTGTATTTCCCTCTGTCTGGGCTGTGCTTTCGTCAACAGAGCTTCTGAAGGACTTCGTGCATTTAGTAACCCATTACAATGAATGATTTTATATCCTAATGTAAAATTAAAGGAATTCAAGGATCTGCCTAGAAGATACACTTGCTTAAACCTATACCATTGTCTCTGCTGGCTCTGCTAGCTCTGCTAGTGGGAGATTATAGGAAAAGGAAATATCTGAGCCATGTGAATACTTTCTAAGTTCCAATGTATTCATTTTTCTGAGCAGGTATTGAGCTAAATTTCTTTTCTTTTGTATGATATATAAGACACAAAAGCAACTGGAAAAACCTCTTCTTTTCTTGTCTCCACTTTCCCTTCTGATGAGCATTCCTGGCTTCTGGCTTTCATGTCTGTCTTAGTTAGGGTTTCTATTGCTGTGAAGAGACACCATGACCATGGTAACTCTTATAAAGGAAAACATTTAATTGAAGTTGGCTTATAATTCAGAGGTTTAGTCTATTATTGTCATGGTGGGAAGCATGGCAGCATGCAGGCAGACATGGTGCTGGAGAGGTAGCTGAAATCATCAGGTGACAAGAAGAAAGAAACACTGGGCCCGGACTGAGTATCTGAGACCTCAAAGCCCATCCCTGGTGACATACTTCCTCCAACAAAGCCACACCTCCTAATAGTGCCACCCCCTATGAACCTATAGGGGCCATTTTTATTCAGACCACCACAGTGTCTATCAGTTCTTTTCCACAGCCCCATCGGACAGACTTTATTTTGCCCACCAAGGCATCCCTCAGGTTGTGTGGCATCCTATGCAAATATTCTTCCATGTGGCTCTTGTCCATGTGAACAGTTCAGCTATAGAACACGTTACCAAGGAAATGAAGTGTGACCTTTGGACTTGTCCTCATAGATGCTCAAGCATGAAAGATTTAGAAAATAGGGAGAGAAGAGTTATTTATATTGATGAAATTACTAAGGCCACTCCACGTAGTTAAGAGGAAGATTTATTTAGTGGGTAACTTACAAATGAAGGGATAGGTAGGTGGCGGGTTCTGGAAAAGACACAGCGCAGTCCAGCGGTGTTCTCTGGAGAACTCTCCTCGGTCTACCTCTCGCGTCCAGGTCCAGCCAAACAAGAGAGCGCCGCGCGTCCCGATCTCAGGTCTTCAGGCCCTCCTTTGGCCCCACCTTGTAGGTGTGATAGTTACGGAAGCCTCAATGGGGGTTGGAACTTCCAGACCAAAGCTGGAATGGCTACCCACTACATATTTACTTAAACATTCATTATTTTATTTAAATAATATTTTATCTAATATTTATACTTGCACATTTTGTATTTGAATCAAATCCACCATCCGTTCTCTCTCCTCTTATCCCTCTACTACTTTCTCTTCCCAACTTCATGTGCTTGCTCTCTTTACTGCCTTCTCTCTAAATACCCAGAATCCACTTAGTGCTACCTCTATGTGCAAGGGTGTCGAACTCTCTGCTGGAGCATGGGTGGCCTCTTAGGGCCCTCATCAGGGGGAGGATACATCACTCTCACAAACTATCTTCCAGAGAAAAGCCTTTCTGAGATGATGAGGTGTAGCATGAATCTTAGAGAGTCTTATTAATAAAATCAAACCTGAGGCCAGTTATTGGGGTGAATGCTGCTAGGTCAGATGCAGACAAGCCACAGCTATCTTACCTTGCCAATTCCTCAGCTGGTCTTGTTTCCTCAGGTTGGAGGCCTCTGAGTCCTCATCCAGAATGGGTCTCAGCTGAACTGCTGCTAGAAGCCTGAATGCTTAACCAGCCAAATGCTTAACTAGGCCAAATGCTTCTAGTTTCTGGTCCTCACGCCTTATATATCTTTCTGCTTTCTGCCTCACTCCCTGGGATTAAAGGCTTGCTTTCTGGGATTAAAGGCGTGAGTCACCATGCTTGGCTGTATCCTTGAACACATGGATTTCTGCCTCTGGAATGCTAGGATTAAAGGTGTGAGTGCCACCATTTTCTAGCCCTTGTATCTAGTGGCTGTTCTGTCTCTGACCCCAGATAAGTTTATTAGGGTGCACAATATTTTGGGGAACATAATACCACCACAATGAGGCTTGTAAATAAGGCCGGCTTGTCCCCTCAAGGCTGGGGAAAGCCTGTATTCCTGCCTCTCCGTGAAACACTTTTCTCCATCATGAGGTGCATGCTGAGGTCCACCTCCCACGTTTGGAACCCGCTTTGCCTCTGCTGCTCAACCTGTCTCACCATCAGCACACAGAGCTGTGCTGTACAGTTCTCCATGTTGTGCACCAACGGTGCCTGTTCCAGGTTGCGTGCATGTGGAAACCACTCTCATCAAAGACACTGCAGAGTTGTGGACGTTACTTCTCCAGTAGGTGGCAGTCAACTGACTTGTTCCAACTAAGGTCAGGCTTAGCATGGAGGGATGTCTTGAATAAGACATGTCTGCAGTAACTTGCAGGAAAGAGCTATATGGGTTAGTGAGGCCTTGCACTGCCTCTGATCACCAGGGACTTAACAGTACTGTCTGTGCTGTTCAACTTGAAGGGCACCTCCACTCATTCCTATCTGGCTTTATCCACTCTTTCAAAAGTGTTTTGAGTGCCTGCTTTGTCCATAGAATTCTGCTGAAATCCATAGAATTTTGAGGGTCTCATAAAACAGCTTTACTCATGCCAGAGGCTAGCTAATGAAAATGTCTCGGACTCTTCCCACTCTGCATGGTATCCTAACCCCTTTGTGTTTCAGGCAACAGAGTGTGAAGAGGAAGTACAATGTTATCTCCGTGATGAGCACCAAGTCCCACTGATTCTCCCAGGAGCCACTGGCGCTCCTTCAGTCCAGAGAGGAAGGGGCGCTTTTTGTGGAGACTTTAATAGCTGATGTTCTGTAGCTAATGGTCCTTCTCTGGTGCTTGGCTTTGGGAGTGGTCTTGATTAGTATTGTAGATGTAAGCATGACTTATCTTCAAATGGACTTGGGTTCAAGCTCCAATGTGGTCCCTTATTAGCTTAGTGACCTTTGTCTCCAATTTAACAGCTCAATTTCTTGTTCTGTAAAGCATAATGTAAGATAGTTATGGCCATCTCTCCTGGTGGGCATGAGGATGGAGAGCAGGTGCAGAGTGAGAGAGCCATGCTTGACACACTTGGCACAGTCCTTGGTGAACCTTGTGTCGCTCCAGCACTGTGTGCTAGCTGTGGGCTGGAGAATAGGCTGCCTGATCCCATCCCCTGTGAGCTGTGTGATCCTCTGTGCATTACGAACTTTCTTCTTGTGCACTGGTTCACTCATTTGTTACATGGGGACAACAGTCTCTTCCTCCTAGGAGTGTTGTGAGGATGAGTTTAAAGGATGAGATCTGTTGAATGGACACTCAGAGCAGAGATCAAATCGTGGCCTCCAGAAAGATACGTCTGCACTCTTAGCCCTGGAACTTGAGAAGGTGACCTTATGTGGGAAAAGAGTCTGTGTGTCTGTAATCAGGATAAAGACGTTGAGACAATCCTGTCTAGGATTTCCCAGCTGGCTTCTCAATCCAGGGATAGGCATCCTTGTAAGGGAGGACGGAAACATGTAAGTGATGCAGATCTGGAGTGAGGCATCCAAAAAACGAGAAATGATAGGAGCCCTGTGTGCTGCAAGAGCCAAGGAAAGAGCCTGAAAAGCCCTTTGGAGGGCTGCAGCCCTGCCTCGCCCTCGATCTAGACTTCCAGCCTCTGGAGCTGAGGGAGGATGTGTGCTCTTTTAAGGCCGCTGTTGGCTGTGGTTTGTTATGTTGCCTCAGGGAACTGCTGCTCTGGCTTTTACTGATGTAATCCTCACTATTGCTGGAGGGGCAGAGGAGGTAGCCATCCTGAGAGGATGCAGAGGCTGGGATGAATGGGTAAGGTCCCCTAGTGGCCTGGGGTGGGTTGATAAACATTTCAGTAAAGGTCAGTAAGCTAATTATTTTCTGTTTTTTCTTTTTTGGTTTGGTTTTTGAAATTGTATGATGTAGCTCAGGCTGGCCTCAAACTCACAGTGTAGCCAGATGGGCTTGTGTTCCTGATCTTCCTGCCTCTACTTCCCACATAGTGAGATTATAGGTACTCACCACCATGCTAGGCTTGCTAATGGTTCTCTTTACTATTCTACAGTATTCTGTCATAAGAGCAGCTACCAGGAATGGGACAGTGGATTTGGTCTGTCTGGGAGCAGTCACGTACAGACTTTTGCCCTAGGTGGTATTTGCTGAGGGTGGATGTGAACTGGGCCAGTCCCAGAATGGTTTGTCACTTTCTGCCATGTAGTGTTTACAAAATGGAGAGTGACTAGAAACCTCAGCTGGAGTAACTTTACATCTGTCAAAACGAGTGATAAAATATGCAGATGTCTCTTTTGCATGACTTTCCCGCCTTTCACTATTCTAGTGACTTTTGATTATTAATTTTTCACAAATATGTCAGTCTGTGACCAAGTAGGAGTCAAGCCCTGGCCTTAACTCACAGGTAGTTTGAGAAGATTCGAGATGGGTTTGTTATCATAGAAGAAGGTTGCTATGGAAGCAAGCTTCCTCGTTTCTCTTGCCCGCCTTCTGATTTATGAGGTTACAGAAAGGCCAGCATCTGAACCCTGACCACACTGGTGTCATGCCTGGGGACTTCCCAGTCTCTACAACTGCTCTATAAAGTACCCACCGTGTGACGTTCTCTTATGATAACAGAAGTAGACTAAGACATGCAACTCTGAGGGCCCTTAGGAAGGTGCTTGAGGCTTTATTGGACCCTGGAGGCAGCAGTCCTGGACCCAAGGATGGGGGCCTATGTGTGGAGCTATCTTGGGTTTATAACTTCAAATAAAACCAAGATGTCAGTTTAGTCAAGGAAAAAGTGGGCTGGCCAGAGATCCCTCCAGATCTGATGAATCTGACGAAGATGAATCACTGCAGTCCAGTTAAAGAGAATGACGTTGGACAGGTCCCTGTGGTGAAAACTGGACACTTCTCTGCGATCTTCTAGTGTATGTTATTAGATTCTTGCAGGGTAACTATGGCTTATGAACCAAATAAAACCAAATTTAGGTCAATGGCTTGATCCTATAGAAGTTGACTTGTACCTCAAGTCAAAGCTGCATAAGGATGCTTCCGGTTAGGAACTTAGGGATCCAGGTTCCCTCCTTAGGAAAGGGAAGGGGGATACATCTGTGCATTAAAACTGGGAGTACCAGGACAAGAGTGGTGAAGGTGACAGCTTAGCCCCGTTATTTATAGTCCCATGTGGCTGGTGAGAACAGACTCTTACCTTTTTACCAGTTCCACCAGAGCTATTGAGGGGTCCCAGGGACCCAGCAGTTTTTCTATTGCATCAAAACTTAATCTGTACCTGGGATGAGGTGGGGGCTGGGTGATTCCTCAGGAGGAGGCCAGGTTCTGTTAGGGAGGAGCTTGAACACTCAAAGACACATGTCTAGCAGAGGCCCAGGACAAAGGGGTCCTCATGGATAGTAGGAGGTGTTAAATCCAGATGTCAGCACACAAATGGCTTTTCATGGGAGGCAGGGCCATAGGTATACCACTGGGGACTTTGTGCTGCCAGGGGACACACCAGAACAGATATGGGGACAGGTCCACCTCCCCTGGAAGCTTGGGGGTGTGTGCCAGCAGGATTGTGTGGAGCACACTGCAGGCAAGGAACCCAGCAGCCAGAACCCTGCTTTCCTGAGAAGACAGCACCAGTGAGCTCTTGCCCAGCTCTTCTGTCTCTCACTGAGAGTTGCTGGAGTCTGAAGGACGGTCCATTTTGAGATACGACCCACTTTTCCAGTTTGGGATAATGGATGCCACAACTGGATCCCACACTGACCCTGAGAAAGGGAGCCAGGATGATAGGTGGAGAAAAGAGCTCGTTCTTGTCTCTCGGAAGCTTCCTTTTCCTCTTGTCTTTTAGTATCTGTATCATAGAATTCAGAGGGCTTCTCATAGGGGGTCCCCACCTGGGGATGCTGTGTTCTTATTCATCCCTCTACACTCGGTATGGGTAATTGCCAACAGGTTTTCACTCTCTGCATCTCTGAATTCGCCAGTGCCCTAGCACCTTCACATGAGTGAAGGCACTGAATGACGTAAACTCCCAACTGGGGTAAGTTCCAGAGGGTGCAGGGCCAGGAGTCTTTCCTTCTGGCTTATGTCTTCCCTCTGGAATGGTACTGCCTCTGCCCTCTGCCTTGCTAAGGCGTCACGACGGTGTTCATTTGGGGCAGGCAGAGGAAGCTAGGCCATATTCTGTGTGAGCAGGAGGATTTCTGCTTGTCTGATGCAGTGGTCGTCAGCAAGCCTCTAGTAAATAAATAGTTCGGTTCCCAGTGAAATTGCCTATGCTGGAATTTGTGCCTTTAGAAGAAACATGAATAACGACCAGGACAGAACATCCTTTTATTTGAACCCAGATAATTTCAACCGCGATTGTAGCAACGTGAGAAAGGCCCAGCTAAGTGTATTCTCTGGCTCATAAATTCCTCTTCTCCCTAATGTCCCGGCCTTATCTGGAGACTCTTGGCTGTGCACTCTCCTTTCACTTCTGTCTTCCTTATTCACTGAGCTCCTTTCTCCGATTTTACTTGCTCAGCAGCTGCAGCTGAACCGAGCCAAGAATACTTGCTTCGGGTGGCCAAGAAACACGCAGGCTGGGACTGCCTCGCTTTACCTCCCTGGCCGGTTCTCTTTCAGCACACTGGTCCCCTTATGTAACTCTGGCCCTTTCAAAGCCAACTTGGCCATGACTGGGTTTAAGAAAAAGTCAGTGGATGACAATTTCAGATGACAGGGCTCCAGTTGGCTTTCATTTGCTGCTTTTAAAACCAAGAACCTTGCACAGCTTTTACCCTAGCATGTCCTTTAGCTGTGTCTGTGGAATACTTCAAGCTGTATCATGATGATGTTTTTAACAAAGGAACAGAGTGACCAGATGCATTTTAACATAGTGAGTTCACTGGATCTATCTTTTTGCGCAAGGGATTTTGCTCCAGGGGCAGTGGATGCAAAGCAGGACTATAGCTGGTCTCCCGCTAGCCTCAGATCTCATGCTTAAAAGACAATGCATTCTGTGTGCTAGCTGGGGAGGGTGACTGCCTTCTTCACATAACTGAACCTACCCTGGACATTCTGATTGAACTTGAAGACACCCGAGGCTGCAGCCTTAGCTGTGCAGAGGAGCAAATAGAAGCCAAGTGTAGGGAAGACAGAGGACAAATAGAGCAAGGCCGGGGAAAGAGGAAAGAAATGCCACGATGGTAGAAATAGGTCCAAGTACATCATCATGACAACATAAAAGTGAAAATCAGGCTGAAGCAGAATGCACAGAAAGTTGAAAATTTATTAAAAGAATACAGCAATATTTATACATTCAGATGCATTATAACTCGAGGTGAACAGTATTAAGGGTGAGATAGACAGTTCGTGCTAATGAGTGATGACGCACCCAGAAGGCATAGTGGTTTCCACATTGTGTGACCTTCTACTGTCCTTCCCAGACAGGGAGAACTGACAGGTTGGAAGGCTTGGCTTGGGCATGTCCTTTTTCAGTGGGATGAATAGTGACCACAGACATATTTGCACATCTTAATCCCTGAGACCTCTAAATATCATCATATTTGGGAAAAAAGGTAATTGCAGACGTGATTAGTTTAAGAATCCCGAGATGAGATAATCCAGGCAGGCTTTCAATGCCATTACAAGGATCCCTGTAGGAGAGGGGCCCAGGGAAAGTGGGTTCATGAAAGGGGAGAGAAGGCTAGACAAAGATGGAAGTAGAGAGGAGTCATGTAGCCACACACCAAAGAGTGCCAAGGAAGGTAGGCAGCCACCTGGAACCCGAGAGGTCATAGGACACATTTTCTCCTAGAGTCTCTCACAAGTATGGTCAACCTTCGAAGAGTAGCTTTAAATGTGTCCCACAACTAAACTGTAAAGTTATTAAAACATGTTTTTTTTTTAACCCTGAAAATTTTCATTTTAAGTCAGTTTGTGTGTTTCTTGAGAAAGAATACTGTAGATGACAATGCTAAGTCACAATGTCAAAGGGATGGACATGCTTGTGAGAGTTCAGTCTTGCTGACATGTTGGTTTTGGATTTCTGGCTTGAATGAATAGATGGCTGTTAAGTCACAGAGTTTGTGGTCATTTGTCAAGGTAGCCATGGGAAATGAATATAATTATAAAAAACTGACTTATGGGGGCTGGAGCTATGGCTCAGTAGTTAAGAGCACTCGCCGATCTTCCAGAGGAGTTCAGTTTGGTTCTCAACACCCACACCAAACAGCTCACAACTGCCTGTAACTCCAGAGTTTGGAACCCTCTTCTGCCTTTGTGACCTGTCTACACATACATGACACACACATAAAAAAAGATTTTACAATTATAACTTTACAGCCAGTGTGGTTTACTCATTCTTTTAAAATATGTAAGTACATTTATTAAAAAATTAACCGTGTATGCACTGCAGGGCATTTACCCACCAAACTCACAGTTCCCCAGAGTTTTCTTGAGTGTGAGCAGCAGGAAATATTAGATAGAAGGATTTAGAATGTGAAGATAAACAGATAGAAAATACAGGACAGCCTCGAGAGGGCCTGGAACCTATTCCAACGAGCCCTGACTGTCTCTGCAATAAGGTATTTATAGAATATGCCAAGGGGTGGAGCAAAAGACCTCCTCCCCCAGCACAGCCAAGTGCAGACCATCTCAGACACCTGCACTCAGGCCCGTGGTCTAATCATCCTCTCTATGCAGATCTGTTGGGTAAAGCCACGAGGAACCTGGAAACGGGCTCCCACAATGCACTTACAGTGAAGATAATCCTGGATATTTTCAAGTCTTCATTCTAAGAGAGGCAAAGCAAAGAAAAAAAAAAGCAACCAATACAAGATAGCAGAATATCCCACTTGCAAGTAGAAATTTAGAAACAGCCTTCTAAATAATAAATATCTTAGAATCAAAACATGAGTCACAGTATTTAAAACCAAAAGACCATTGAAGGTTGACATGTAAAAGACTACAGGGTAAGATACCCAAAGAGGAATGGAGAGCCAGAGATATATTTATTAGAAAACAGGAAATAGTGGAAAGAAATTACCTAAGCTTTTAACAAGAAATCAGTGAAAAGAACAACAAAACAAACCCAAAGAAAGTGGAATAAAGGAAAAAAATTAAAGCAGAAATTAGTAAAATAGCCTGGAAGTCTAGAGGAGTTAATACATAAGCAAAGTGAACAGTCTGAAATCATTAATACCATAGGCAAGTTTTTGGCAGTTATTATTAATAAAAAGAAGATAAATATTGTGAGGAAACATGAAGAAAAGGTCTGTAGATATGGATTTAATCAACCTTCAAATTTATGAATGTATCTATCATCTATCTTTGCATCTATGTATCTATGTATGTATGTACATATATATGTATGTATCTGTCTGTCTGTGTATCTATCCATCTGTCTAGATAGTGATGCTGGAGAGTCAATTTAGGGATCTGGGCATACTTGGAATATACTCTGCCATTGAGCTACATCTCTAGCCCTAAGAGTTGAATATATTTTTATTGTATACTACTAGTCACTCATAATGAGAGTTTCCTCAAATATCACACATAATCACAATTTACCAAAGTCCAGGAACCTGAATAGAGAGGTAGCTGTGAAATAAATGAACACAAAAGACAAAGAGCAAGAATCAGAGGCACTAAACCCATCGGGCTTAACAGATGTGTTCTAGAAGATATCCCAGGACCTGAAGACTCAGGTATGGTGGAACTGTTGTAGAGTTGAGAAGATGAAAAGCTAACCAAGTCATTTTATAAAGGGAATGGAAACCCATTACCCAAACCAAACCAAGAAGCATGAGAAAAATCTCAAAGTCTTCTATATAGGTGGATTTTTCTCTGTCCCTCCAGCCAGGTCCCAAATAAACAACATAATTATGAAAGCTTGGCCAATAGCTTAGGCTTGTTTCTAACTAGCTCTTATAACTTAAATGAATCCATTTTTATTAACTTACTTGCTGCCACATGGCTTATAGCTTATTACCTCATCTTCTGCTTGTCTATGCTTCCTCTGCATCTCCTCATGACTCCACCCTTCTTCTTCCCAGTCTCCTCTCTGCTCCAAAAATTCTGCCTAGCTACTAGGTGTTCAGCTTTTTATTAAACCAATATGAGTGACACATCTTCACAGTGTTCAAAAAGATTATCCAAAATACTTCTGCAAAACTATAAAGGGAAATATTAATAAGTTGAATCCCATAGTTTTATAATAATATGTTTTGAAACACTATAGTTGGTTCAACAAGGAATATCTAGCTGTGTAGTCAATTACTCTAGTTAATCAGATGGAGAAGCTTCATAATTTTCGCAGTTAATGTTGCCTTTTGAGTCCCTTCCCAGTAAGCATTCATTCTCAACAGAAACACCTAGAAAACTAAGGAAAAGGAAATTCATTGAATTGATAAACAGGAAAAGCTATAGAATCCATCAGAGCTAATTGTATGACAAACTTAAAGTCAAGTAAATTCTCCAAAATTATGTCATAACCAAAATCCAATAACAGAAGTAAGAATTGGAAAGGAACAAACACAATTATTAATATTTTCAGATGCTATAATTGTTCAATTTGAAAAATTCAGAGTCTCACTTGGCAAATGATTAGAATCAATAAACTACTGTAGCAAGAGTGTGGAATGAGTCGACTATGTAAAGATTAGTAATTTTTCTTCTGCTGGAATAGGCAAGTAGAAACTGTAGTAGAAAGAATATTCTGGTGCGTAGCAGTAACTGAATTATTTATTGAGTGCCTGAAATAGACATGTGCCCATCAAGCCAGGGACCTAGACACTCGCCTCTCTTCTACTAAAAACCATCACATTAGGATGGCCACCTGCCTGCCTAAAAATAATTCTTTCCCGGCATCTTCTGCAGCTACTTCTAGCCATGTTATAGAGGCTGAAACATGGGAGGGTTCCTTTGGGAAGGCATTTCTCACCAGATGAGAAGATGGTGCCTACAAGAAGGTGGCTTTGGCTTTTCTGTCTTCTTGCCTGGAGCATAGACAAGACATTAGAAGGTATTTTTCGTGGTCACATTGTGAAAACTTTTGGCTGAAGATGGTGGAGGACAAGACCAAAGACTCTCCATTCCCAGTGATCTCCTGAAACAAGTCATGGGCCCTGGACGCCTTAACTCAGACTTCTTGTTGAGAGACAGGGAAGAAAGGGAGGGAGGAGGAGCCTCAGTCATTGAAGCCACTGATAATTAATCTCTCTCACTCACAATATAACACTTAATTAAACAAAAACTTGCAAAAAAGTGTGAAAACCAAATGACAGTCACATATCCATGCACAGCCCTGATCCAGAACCTGACAATGCCAAATACTGTTAAGGATGTGGAGCAACAGGAGTGCTCTTTCACTGCTGGTCGGAATGTGAAGTGGTTCAGACACCTTGGGAGGCAGTTTGGCAGATTCCTATAAAACTAACCATTATTTTACCAGCTGCCCACCAACTATGATCCTTGGAGTTTACTCACTAAGTGAAAAACATGTCCACACAAAAACCCAATGAGTGGATATCTACATCGGCTTTAGTTACTTTCATGATATCCTCCAGTGAGTGAATGGATAAATGAGCTGTGGCACACTCTCAGTTCTATTCAGTGCTAAAAATGAGCTAGTAATAGACAATGAAATAATTTTAAATGCTTGCTATTTAGTGAAGGCAGCTGAGATCTCTGACCATGGTCTGCATCTTTTGGTTTCAGATACGTGAGATCCTAGGAGATGTAAAATGATGGGACATGGAGAGGCCTGTGGTTATCAGTGGCTGTGGAAGGAAGCGTGAAAAGACTGAACGTGGAAGACTCTTGTGGCTCTGAAGCTTTGATGCTGTAACAGTGGGTGCTTCTTGTTACACATTTGTCCAAACTCACAGTGTGTAGATACTTAGAAGGAATTCCTGTGTAGAATGTGGAGGTGAGTAATGTTGACGCGTAGACCAACGAGGGTTGCAGGAGTTTGACAAATACTCCTTTCTGGTATGGAGTGCCAGTAGTGGGAGAGGCTGTGCATGCAGGGACAAGGATATATGGGGAATCGCTGCAAGCTGCGATAATATGAAGCAGGATTTCAGCTGCTTATGACAAGCTATACCTGGAAGAAGCCAAGGGCCTCCCAGAGGTCAAGCTGAGGCTCAAGGAGTCTTGGTGATACTGGCTTTTGATTATTAGCCATTTCCTGCTATGAATTTCTCATGTGCTATTGTAGCTTTTCCATCATTCATTGGACACTATTTCCCCTCTACTAAAGGAATATTTAGATAACCTTCTGTGCATCAATGCAGCCAGGATTCCTAATTTCAGGCCTTTCTGTAATTATCATCATTAGCAGCATCTGGCCAGGACTATCCCCGGACGGACGAAAGTATCTTATCAGAGATACTTCTGTATTTTCTAAGTACAGACTTAAGCATCCAGACTATCTGTTTGGGAAGACCTGGTGGATGTGCTAATTAAGCTTAACTTTCTCCTTTCCAAAGTCTTATCTCTAGTTTTAGATCCACCCTTAACAATCAACTCAGAACTAACGGGTTCCTACTTACAGGTACATCCAGCTGTGATGGAAGTTGCCTAGCCAAGTTGCCTAGCGACCGAACACACTTCCCTGCCAGAAACGGTGGGAGCAGAGATAGCTTGGAGAGATAAGGGCCAAAGAGATAAAAGGCAGTTTTACCTTCCGAGCATGATGGAGAAGAAAAAAGAGAATGAAAGAACTAGATGAGTAAGAGCTGGAGGGGAATGAACTGAGATGGGGGAAGAACTAGACTAGAGGAGAACCAGATTGGAGGAGAACATTACTGAGGAACTAGAAGAATGAGATGGAAGATGAGGAAGAGCCAGATGGGGAAGAACTAGGTGGGTAAGAATGAGGTGAGAAAGACCAAGATAGAGCAGAACTAAGATGAAGGAATTAAGATAGCACTTAGAGGGACCAGCAGAAAGAGGTAGAGAGTATCAGGCAAGAAAGGAGCAATTTATGAGAGCAGAAAAGAAGCTGTGTAGAGAGAGAACTGACTCAGAAGAATAAAGTGTATGGACTAAAGAGTATCGTGTATGTAGATTCATTTCCTATCGTCAAAGATTAGATTATCAGCTGGTTGTAGATTCTTCCAGGACTCTGGGAGAGGATTATCGAGGTTCTGGACCCCAGTAGTCCCCGTTAGGAAATCTCTCATTTTGCTGTGTACCCTGGACTGTTGAGATGGCTCGGTGGGTTAAGGAGCCTGCCATCAAGCCTGATGACCTGTGTTTGATTCCCAGGACTCATATGATAGAAGGAGAGAACTAACTCCTAAAAGTTGTCCTTTGACCTCAGTTTATATGCTGTGGTATATGTGCATGTGAACACACACGCGCGCACACACACACACACACACACACACACACACACACTAAGTAAAAATGTAATACAGGTGAGCACTGAATAGAAAGAATTGGTAATGTTTCATAGGGCACAAAAAAAGCTTAGGTTTACAGAGAAGCACAGGGTATCTATGGATGGGAAGAGTCCCTGTGCGACAAAGTTTTCATTTTCTCAAACTAATACAGTCGAAAGCAGCTTCTTCTATTGTTTTATTAATAGAAAAAATGATCAGGAGTCAGATATTAGGGTCAAACCTGATAGATCCACAGAGCGATAGAGGAAACGATCAGCAACCTCTACTCTCTACGCTTCCCCACCTGAAAGGCCGTGCATCTCCTTTGGCCCCTCCTTATTCCTCTTGTGTGTCTGTCCATCTCCTCTGAGTCGGCCAGAAAACTCTATGCTCACTTGCCCAGCTGGATGTGGACCCCACTCCAACTCCATTGGCGGTCTCGGAGCAACAACTCAAATCTCCCACAACAACAGTCAATGCATTTCTAATGAAAATCTCTCAGGGATGATTCTTGGAAGTTGACAAATTACTTCCAGAATTCATATGAAAGAAGAGCACAGAAGGAAGCTGAGACTACCAGAACCTGGAGAAAGGATGAAGGAAGTCTCAGGACACAGGAAAAAGCATGAGCTGGGAGCACACATGGCTCAGTAGGGGAGAGGACTCACCTACCCAACTGTCCAGGGATAAGTACTGGTGACAAGGAGGAAGGACAGCCTGTGGAGTGGACAGTGCTCCCTGCAGACATCTAACTACAGAGGACACCATGGCCAGGGCCCTTCCACCACTGTGGAGGCCACACCTCCTGACAGTAGATTCCTCTCATGGGCACCTTTGGCTGAAGGTGACCCCAAAGCCTCCACCGACTGTCCCTCTGGCTCCTCAGTTCTCCTGGGTCTAGCTTTCACAGAATACGACTGGTCTCCCAGCATTTTCTGCTTCCTACCTAGGTTTTCAAAAGGTGTTTCTTCCAATAAAATCCTCCATAATAACCCATAATTACCACATCTGGGAAGCTACTTTTCCCAGGATATGGATAAACACAGGAAAAAAAGATCCCTTAAATTCAGTGCTCAAGGATGGAAACCAAATGTATAGGAATTAAAGACTTAAGCATGAAGCCAAATCTTTAATATCACTTGAAAAAATGAGAGCTTTTTTTTTTACCCCATGGGTAACATATTAATTTCAGTTTCCCACACTATACACTCTCATTGTCCTCAAACAAGCAATATAAATATTCTCTTACAGTTGTTCAGGGTGGAAGTGTGCAATCATGGTGCAGCAGACCCTGTGTGCTCTGGAGGCACTAGGGAGAACAAATGCCAGACTTCTAGCTCCTGGACCATCCATGTAGCTCAGCATTTGTAGCCTTGAGGTCATATCACTTCAGCCACTGTTTTCATATGGTCTTCTCAGTGTGAGGCTGATGTCCTCAGGCCTCACTCCATCATAAGGCTAATGTGATGGTACTAAGATCCACCCAGGGAATCCAGGGTGATCATGTGCCAAGATCCTGAAATTTATCCCACTCACAAGGAATCCCCCTCATAATTGTACAAGATAATAGGCTTCATTGTGACATTTTAAAAATATGTACGTAATGAGCTCCCATTACCCTCTCTCCCTCTCTTGCTCTGCCCCCTTCCCATAACCTTTCTCTTCCTGAATGGCTCTCACCACCACACACAAAGTCTAGGTTCTGCAAATGAAAACAAAACAAAACAAAACAAAACAAAACAAAACAAAACAAAACAAAACAAAACCCTCCTGTAATTTTTGTAAAGATTCCCTTTCAGATAGACAGGTTCTGAAGATTAGAAGATGATATATATTTTGGCATTCATTATTAGCTTATTGCAAGCAGATGAGGTCTTAAAGCACAAAACATAAAGGAAAATATTGGTAAATTTGGTTATGTAAAAATTCAAACTATGGTGTAATTAAAAACCCGGCTGCATGACCCAAGAACCCAAGATCATGCTGGACATTCAGTGATTATCAAAGATTGACATGAGACAGAGGCTCCAAGTTTGCTGCCTAATGTCTGTGTAAATTAAAGACAGACTCTCGTGGGAGTATGTGAAGTAGAAGGAGGCTTTAGTAAGAATTAGTTAAAAAAAAGGTTGAGGGGATGTGAGAGAAACTCCAGAGGGAGGTGTTCCCAAGAGAGGAAAAGCCATCAAATTCCTTTTCATAGAGATGTCTATGGGGTCATGGTGGACACGGGACAAAGGCTGAGATAATTTCTATTGAGTTAATCCTTTGGACTATCAAAGTCAGAGTCAATGGGGGTGTCCACATGCTCTATGCCTGTCCCCTGTCCCCAGCAGGGAGGTGACCATGTGCTGTTCAGTTAGGGGTGGTTGAAGCCTCTCTTTGCCCATCTGACTCTAGTTTTGACCTTGACTGTCAGCTGCTGGTCACGCGGCCACTGTCACTACCTCTAACAATGTTGCAGGCATCCCAAGGGATGTTATTTATACTAAGGTCTTTGTTTTTGCATTGACAGGATCTGCTTGTAGCTTTACCACACAGAGTATAAGCTCTCTCCCAACCACAAAGATTCAGCTCAGTCTTCCTTGGTTACCTCATAGTTAGTTCAGTGTCTATGGATGATGAGCTGGTCTCCTAGTGTCTGTGGGTGGAGAGCTGGTCTCCTAGTGTCTGTGGGTGGTGAGCTGGTCTCTTAGTGTCTGTGGGTGGTGAGCTGGTCTCAAGTAGGACAGGAGCCTGGAGGCAAGAGCTGATGCAGAGGCCATGGAGGAGTGCTGTTAACTGGCTTTCCCCTCATGCCTTACTCAGCCTGATTTTTTATAGAACCCAGGACCACCAGTCTAGGGGTGGTACCACCCACAATGGGCTGGGCTCTCCTTCATCTATCATTAATTAAGAAAATGCCTTACAGGCTTGCCTATGGAAGTAGTTTCTTGATTGTGGTTCCCTTTTCTCAGATAACTTTAGCTTGTGTTAAGTTGACATAAAACTATCCAGCACACCAGGATAACTCAGAATTCACTATGTAGCTCAGGCTGCCCTGGAACTCCAGATCCTCCGGCCTCATCTTCTGTGTGCTGGCAGTACAGGTATGTGCCACCACACTTGGCTAGCATTGGATAATTTATGTACTTATATGTCTATACAAGTATACAACAGGTCTGCCAAGGAGTTTCTCTCACCCATATCTGGGAAAATCAGAGGGAAATGCTATCAAGACTGTTCAAATTTCTAACCAGGTTAAGTGTTACCTTTTAGTTAAAAATTTATTTTAGGATGGAGAGATGGAGGAGAACCAGAGGAAGAGGGAAGGCTCTTAAATGCTCCATTGGTAGCTCAATCATTTGTCTTTGGCCTAGCCATCCAGGTGTGGACAGGTGATATCAGTTGGCTCATGGCTGCCTTCTCTTTTGTTGGGGGCTACATGTAGTGTCATGTTGATGTCTTACAAACATCTGCATCTAGATTGCTTGAGGATGGATGGATGATCAGCTGTTGTTATCACATAAGCATCCTTGCTCCTACCTGATCTTCAATGGTCAATTTTGTAGGTCTGGGTCCATCCTCTTCTCTGTGCACAAAGTATCTTTGTATCTGTGGCCATCTGGCCTATGTCACCTCCATGTATGGGCCACATCTAGGTCTCCCTTGGCCATGTGGGGGGCTTTCCTTCTCCTTCCTAAGGTAGGTGGAGTCCTGTGGAGAAGAGAAACCTTTTGTAGTTCTGCCCAAAGCTGTGTTGCAGTCCTGACACTGGGACCTGTGAGTGCGGCTGGTTTGGAAATAGTCTTTGCTGACATAACTGAGTTAAGATGGGATCAGCTGCACTGTTGAGGTGGGTCTGAACATTAACGTGATGATGTCCTTGGAAGAGCCAGTCTGGGACACAAAAGGAAGGCTACTGCCATGTGAAGATGATATTGGAGTTACGTATCTGAGCCAAAGAGCATCAACGAGACTCACAGCCATGGAAGTGAGGACTGAGACCTGGAGCAGCCTGTTCTGGGGTCTCTCTAGGAACCTGTCCTTGGTTTGTATTTCTGGCCTCCCCACTTACAAGAGAATGTATATTGATTATCTTTGGATACCCTGTTTGTGATATAAGAAATGCCTAAGGACAGTGTGTGGACAGGAGTTTTAGGACCAGGGTACCCCATGAACATCATCCTAGTTCACCCCAGCCCTGGTGCCTGGGTTCTCTCTAATCTGAAGGATGCCTGCTTTCTGTTCCCCAAATATGTTACTCACTTCCCACCTCAGGTTTTGGTGCTGGCCACTGCCTCTTCCAGGAATGGCCACTTCTCTGCAGCCTGAATGTCCTTCCCCAGAGACACTGCCCTTGATCCCCCAATCCCCAGGAGCTGTTGGACACTCTCCATGCAAAAGCTCTGTGCAGACCTCAACATGAGCATCTTCTCAACTGTTCTTTGTCCTTAGTTTTTTCTCTGTCTCCTACCTAGACACTGCTGAAGGCTCTTCCGTGAACAGGAAATGCCCAACAATTGCTGGCTAGACTAATCTGTCTTGAAGCTGTATCATTCTTGCCCCATCTCATTATCACATGGCCATCTTCAAGTCTGTCCAGATTCTGCCCTCTCCACCTTTTCGTTGAGTCAGAGTCTTAGCCCAGGCTGGCTTCAAGCTCTTGATTGGCCTGTCTCCACCTCCCAAATGCTGGGATCGTAGGTGTGTAACACCATGCCTGTACCGTTATTTCTTTTGATAATGGCAGTCATACTGGGCTGGAAGACACAAATGACTTCGTCTTAACTAGGTCACATGTGAAAACTCTTTTCCTAAATATGATCACGTTGGTAAGTATGAGCATTAGGACTTAATGTGCGTTTTGGTTTTTTGTTTATTTTTTGAGTCAGGGTGTGAACACAAACTCATAGCACTAAGTGTGTTCAGATGGAAAGTTACTTTTCTGGTTTTAATTGAACTGGCCTGCTTCATTGCAGGTGGCACTACGGTGCTCAGCCATCATGGCTACAGCTCGTTGGCTGCTGCTCTGCTGGCCTAGGAGTTCTGGATGCCCCTTTCTTCTAGAATGGATGATGGTTCCATTCTGAGTTGCAGGCCAGGAGGACATCTGCACAAAGGACAGTTCCAAATTAGGCTTGAAATACAATGATGTCGGCTGCCAGCTCCAGTCTCTGATGTTGTGAGGTTCTGTTACTGATGATGACTTCCCGCAAGTGAGGGAAGAGAGACTATTTGATTTGAGTAACATTAAAAAATTCCTATTTTTTGATGTATATGTGTTTGTGTGTATGTGTCTGTGTCCGTGTCCGTGTGTGTGTGTGTGTGTAGATATATGTGTCTGCTCATGCACACTGAAGCCAGAGGACAACCTTGGCTGTCATCCCTCAGGTGACATTCATCTTACTGTTTTGAGGCAGGGTCTCTCACTCCCTGAACCCTGCCAAGTAGGCCAGACTGCTTGGCCATCACACCCCGGGGGCCTGCCTCTTTCGCCTGCCTACCTGCATCTGCCTCCCAGCACTGGGATACTGAGTCTGTCCTGCCATGCCTGACTTTTATTAATGTGGGTTCTGGGAGGTCAAACTGAGGTCCTCATGCTTGCAAGGCAAGTATTTTACCAAGTGAGTTCTTGCCCCAGTCCAAGACTCCTGTTGTGTATGAACTGCTGGGACCATGCTCGTGATAGACAATGGATCTGCTTCAAAAGGCAATTGCCAATTTATCTAACAGGGATTCTTGAAAGTTTTGTTAAAAAATCACTCAAAGCTGAGGGCAGCTTTCAGGTATGCGTGGGGAGGCGATTTGAGTTGAAAAAGTGATCCCTTTGACAGAACAAAGAGAAGACAGTGGATGGAGTGAGGCAAGCAAGCCCCCAATGAGCACTCTTCCCAAGCTTTGGCCTTCTTAATGCTAGGAAAGCTCCAGGCACAGGTCCTAGTGGGCCCATTAGAAGGAAGTCAGACACTAAAGGAGGCTGGATAACTAAACTACATTTCATTCTGACGGCGCATCAGGGGTTGAGAGTCTGTACCAGGCCTGGTTGTAGACGGCAGGCAGAGCATCTGGGTGGCTGCAGCGGCTGAACAATAAGGCTGGAGATTCTGACAGAGGGTGAAGGGGAGATGGACATTAGGGCGATGGGTCTCCTGGCCTTTCTGCAGTTTTTATGGATCATTTGGTGGCTTGTTCACTGTAGGAATTTTGTGGTTGATAAGATATAGTCATCACCCAGAGACTTTGGCCTTTCGAACTCCAAGACCAGTATAATTCAAGGAATGAGCCTGGAATAGGGGATGATCTGGGAGGGCTTCCCAAAGCTGGGAGCATCTCCACAAGACTTGCAGGAGAGTGGACAGAGGCTGTGGGAGGGGAGGGTCTCCCCACTGGTGCTTTGGAGAGTACCAGAAGGCAAGAAGCCCAATTGTGAGATATCTTGTTTGGGACAGCAAGGACACACAGTGATGAGAATTCACATTTGTTTCAGAAATGACCTAGACTCACTCCTCTTTCCTGTACTAATTAAGATGCTTTTATGTTTAGAGGCCAGATGGAATGTGTCTATTTTTTTTCAAAAATATTTCTAGAATAGTTGAATAGTTATTTTTTCTTTTAGAGTTAAATCAATTTGGAAAATGTGCGTTTTAAGTGCAAACAGAATGTAACTAATGGGTTGGTGTTGGGCCACAGCAGTGAGTAGCATGCCTTGGCAGGCATGCCTCTGTGAGGTGGCAGAAGGTGTTTGTGCTTCCTTGTTTCATTACATACTGTTATTTAAAAGAATACAATCTATTCTTCTTCCTAACTGAGCAGGTGACATCCACAGCTCACCCCAGACCCTGAGGATACACCTCAAAATGAGCTACTAGCACACTGGTTCTTAGGTCCTGCCCAGTGTTTCAGGTGACCATATGACTGTCCATTCTCTTGTTGGGGCGGGGGCTTCACTGTTCACTTGTATTTCAGACATTGGCTGTGGAGCCATAAGGAAGCTCTTCATTCTTTGGCCTTGGTTTCTGTGTGAAGTGAGGACACTCTCCTACTTGGATGGTCTGCTAAATGGATGTGGGGTAAGTGGGCAATGAGACCACTGGTGAAAAAATACTTCTCACATGCTGGGCCTTCATTACTGCATAGAGGCAGGGGATTATGGCAAGCTCAGTCTGAAGTAACAAGAGGACAAGAGTGTATGGAGCAGGTGCAGTAGGCACCGGGGTAGGAGTTAGGGGCCTTTGGTTCTTGGAGGACGTTGCCTTTAGTGGATATCTACCGTGTGGATCTTATACAATGGGTGGGTCTGGTAGAGTGACAACTTCCTTGTGGCAGATGCAAAGCCAGTCAGGGAATCCTGGTAGACACCACAGGCTTTTTAGCAATTTGGGGAGGATGCCTTGAGCAGTTAGGGGTTGCTGGGTGTGAGAAGGAAGTTAGAGGGTCTGCCTGTCAGCAGAGATTGGAACACTCAGAGATCCCCAGGAAACCCCTCTTCTTATCCTCCTGTGATATCCTCAGGCTTCAGATACTTTGGTAGGTTTCAGCTTTTCTGTGCCCACAAGTATGGAAGTAGTTGACCTTCCTCTATCCTCTTTCTTTCTTGGGCTGACGGGCTGTGGCCTTGGCTAGTCTGTTTTGTCCACAGCAGCTTAGCAGACCTGGTGACTTAGAAGGGGATGCTGAATGATGGTCTTTAAATTATTAATGATTCCAGCCTTTTGTAATTAAAATGCTCATTTTCTCCATGAATTTTAAGCATTCATATATCACAAATACAGATAGAATGTATTTTAATGAATAACATTAAAACACTCAATTCCAAGTAATGAGGTTATCTCCCTGTCTTGGCTGATAGTCCATATTTGAGTCATTCATTTATTTATCCATCCTCTCACTAAATATTTTTGCCCCCTACTGTGGGTAAAAGTATTAATATAGCTTTTCAGATGTAGTTCCAATAAATTATGGTGAAACAAATCTTGCATGCCTGAATAGCTCATAACTGGTCCTGTGGAAGATATTCATTCAGCTAGGCATTTCATGGCAATTTCCAGATTTCAGCTCCCCAAAATACTCAGGCATGAGAGGAGACATTTCTGAGGCTGTGGTCAGGAGGACAAAGGGAGCAAGGAGTTGAGTTATATAATTAAGTAAGCTGGGTATTGAATAGGTTGAGAGACGGAGGAGGATGGACAAGAGGAAAGGCGGTGGACAATGTGGAGCTTGTCACATGAGACCTCGTGGTGCACCCATCCAGTAGGTTCTTCTGTCAATAGCTAGAGTCTGTGTCCTCTTTGTCTAGACTCTGGGTAAGCATTTCTGGTCAGTGGAGTCCAGCAGAAATGTCACTATGTGACTTTACAGGTTTAAAAGGCCTTGTAACAGCGCCAAGCACTTTTCTCATATTCTCTCATGACCCCTGTTCTTAGAACTGGTGACCATGTTATGAAGAAAACTCACTAAGACCAGGTTAAGGCCTCAGGGAGAGACCACATGTGTAAGTGTAGTATCCTCACAGTCCTCTAAGGGTGTGCTGGGTAGTTTTATGCCAACTTGACACAAGCTAGAGTCATTTGGGAAGAGGGAACCTCAATGGAGAAAATGCCACCACCATATTGGCTTGTGAGCTAGGTGTGGAGTGTTTTCTTGATTAATGATTGATGTGGGAGGGCCCAGCCCATTGTGGGTGGTGCCACCCCTTGGCTGGTGGTCCTGGGTCCTTTAAGAAAGCAGGCTGAGCATGCCATGGAGAGCAAGCTAGCTGCCAGCACCCCACCATAGCTTCTGCTTCAGTTCCTGCCTTCAGCTTCCTGCCCTGAGTTCATGTTCTTATTTTCCTAAGTGATGGAGTAAGCCTGAGAGTTGCAAGCTGAAATAAACCCTTTCCTCCTCAAGTTACTTTTGATCATGGTGTTTTATTACAGCCCTGTAACAGGAATCTTAAAAAGTTCTTATTAATAAAATCAAACCTGAGGCCAGTTATTGGGATGAATGCTGGAAGATCAGAGAAGCAGAACAAGCCATAGCTACCTCACTTCGCCGAATCCTCAGCTGGTCTTGTTTCCTCAGACTGGAGGCCTCTGTGTCCTCATATCCAAATGGCTCTCAGCTGAACTGCTGCTCAAAAGCCTGAATGCTTAACCAGGCCAAATGCTTAACCAGGCCAAATGCTTCTAGTTCCTGGTCCTCACGCCTTATATACCTTTCTGCTTTCTACAATCACTCCCTGGGATTAAAGGCTCACTTCCTGGGATTAAAGGCGTGAGTCACCATGCTTGGCTGTATCCTTGAACAGATGGATTTCTGCCTCTGGAGTGCTAGGATTAAAGGCGTGTGTGCCACCATTTTCTAGCCTTTGTATCTAGTGGCTGTTCTGTCTCTGACCCCAGATAAGTTTATTAGGGTGCACAATATTTTGGGGAATACAATACTACCACACAGCCCTAGCCAGTAATTGGCCAAGACCATGGATATGGGCAAAGATGCCTGACAGTACCTGCAGTTCCATTCGTGAAGTCATGAGCATCCTGTAAGTCCCCCAGGAAGACATCCCAGACATCAGAAACAAAAGGCAGCAGGCCCTCCCACGTCCAGGCAGAGTCCTTGATCCTTGGAAGCAGAGCCTAGAAACGTTTTCCCCTCTCCATTTAATCTAGAGAACTTTGGGACAGTTTGATTTAGTTTATTCCAAGTGAGAATGATTCTTCTTTTAAAACCAGACATATCTAATATCTGTATTTTGTAATAACCCCCCTTTGACTCAGAGTCTTCAGTAAAAAGTCAACTTATTTATTTTTATTTTTTGGAGAAATTCTGGAAAATGGCTTCCATGTCGTAGCTGCTTTAGAGCAGGGGCAGCAAGAAGTTTAGGGATAGCTGCCTGGGAGTCAGTGAAGCATTCGTCTGAGTGAGCAAAGAGGGGTGGGGGTGGGGGATGGGGGTGGGGGATGGGGGTTGGGGGATGGCGGTGGGGGGGATGGGTGTGGTGGCTGGGAGGCTGTGACAAAGGATTCTGAGGTGCTACAGGAGGTCAGGGCAGCCCAGTCCTAGGGCTCACACAATCTTTCATATTAAAGAGGATGGCCGAGGGCAGGCTGACAGTTCCAGGTAATGAGGCTGTCCCCAGAACACCAACACTTGTATTTGGCCCTTTGCCTCCAAATTTTTTCCTTCTGGACATACGATGTCTTTTCAAGTGTGAATTGGTATCTGTAGCATGTGTTTTTTTTTTTTTTTTTTTTTTGTTAAAATATAATTATCTCATCTCCTCCTCCCATTCCCCCCTCAGTCCTCTCAGGTCACCCACGCTGCTCGCTTTCGGATTCACGGCCTCTTGTTCTTTAATTATTATTGTTACATATGCCTGTGACTGAAACCATAGGCGCTACCTGCCGAGTCTGTTCAGTGTTGCTTTCGTGTCTATGTTTTAGGGATGATGACTTGGTACTGGATAACCATCTAGGGGGCTCATCCCTGGGAAGACGACTTCTCCCTCTCAGCAGTTTTTCATCGTCTGTAGCTCTTGGTCTAGGGATGGGCCTTGAGAGATTTCTCCCGTTCCCATTGGCACGCCTACTGGTGTTGTCACTGTGCAGCACTGCTCTAAGCAGCCATGTTGCTGGGATTTCATGGGCAGAGCTTCCCTATCATGACTAGAAGACACGGTCTTGCAGCAGACTTCCAGGTCCTCTGGCTGTTATAGTATTTCTGGCTCCTCTTCCGTGATGTTCCCTGAACCTTCAGTGTAGGGGTTCGGTTGTAGAATGTTTTCTTCCACGTGTGGAGGGAGAGAGCGGCTGGTCTTAGTCTGCCATGCATCAGCAGCACCATTGTGTGGAGCTCTGAGGAAGACTTGGATGCTTTTCCCCCTGTCCAGCACTTCTGGTATCCTTTGCACACAGCATGTTGATTTGGGAGCTCCCCGCTGCTCCCCCTGTCAGTTCCTGTGGTTGCTTAGGGAGGGGGCAGGGATCACCTCCCCCTACATAGCACCCCTTGCTCCCCAGGTTGATTTCATCTTCTGATCCAGGGGCTGAGTCGCAGAGCCTCAGTGACCTGTGTTGGTGCATGAGATCCCAGCAAAGACTCCTCCCTTCCTCTGTTCCGTCTGGCAGGCTTGGTGATGGCAGGTGTTTACCTGGATTTCTCAGAAGCTGCTCAGTATGCTGACTCCAGGAGGCATGGCTGGGTACAGGAGCCTATGGCTGGGCAGAGTACCTGAGACTAGCTCAAAACAACAGTTTACAAAACACACTCAGCCTCAGAGATGGAGGAATCATGGCTGGCAGTGAGACCATGCTGCTTAGCTCTGCAGTAAGAGCTTGTGGCTCCTGTTCCAGGTCCTCAGCCCAGCCAGGGGGCTCCTGACCTTTGGAACAATCCCATGTGTACCCCCAGCACCTACATCCCTTTACTCTGAGCACACAGCCTGTGCATGGAGTCACAATTGTGGGGTTGTACAGAGAGGGTCATATGGCCCTCCCTAACAGGATGGGACCAATGGATAGAAGCCCAGTGTTGGCCCCACTCCCATGGGAGAACAGTGCCAGGCCCTTCGACGGCCCAGGGGAGCCAGCTGAAGCTGCCCATGGGGATGACCTGTTTATGAACAAGCTCTTCACTGGCTTCCACTTCTGTTACTTCCTCCTCATCTGTCTCGCTCTGAGAGGGACAGGGGTCTTATAGGTACTGGCTGATCCCATGGCTCCATCCAAAGATAGCCTCTTCCTTTCCCCTTGTGCTCTGTCAGAGGGTTCTGGCTTTGTTTTACTCTTCTTAGTCTGCCTGGAGTCAGGAGGAGGAAGAGGAGGGGAAGAAGATTGAAGGGGAAGAGGAAGAAGGGAGGAAGAAGAGGAGGAAGAAGAGGGGGAGGAAGGAGGGAGGATTTGTCCCTGAACGCTCTTGTCTCTAAATGATGGAATGTCCTTGGGGAGCACATCATCCAGGTGTAGGCCAGAGCCTTCCTGTCCTCACCACCACACCCGTCCTCCTCTCTGTCTTCCTTCTGCTGCAGGCCGGGCCCATGATGATCTCTGAGGCATTCTACACAGCAGTGGAGGGCAACACTACAGGGTGCGTGTGGGGTGGGGCTGGCATAGCCTGAGATTGACCAGTGAGCCGCAGGACCTGTGGGCTCTGGCTTAATGATGAATGTCCCTGCAGCAACATCTCCCTCCCCTTCCTTCCTAGCCCTTTCCTTCCTCCTCTCCCTCCCCCTTCCCTCCCCCTTCCCCATTTCCCTTCCCTTTTCCTTCCCTTTCTCCTTTCCACTGTAAAAGTAATGTGTCTACATGTCCAGGACCAGAGGACCAAATAGTACAGAAGACACACATCGCCACACACCTATGCTTTGCTCTGCCCCCTCCCCAGCCTGGTTCGTTTCTCCAAGCAAAGCTGCCCTTACCAGTTTGTCTTCTTTAATCATCTGGCGGTTAGCTCCCCATCTC
This sequence comes from Peromyscus attwateri, assembly GCA_902168425.1. Taxonomy (NCBI): domain Eukaryota; kingdom Metazoa; phylum Chordata; class Mammalia; order Rodentia; family Cricetidae; genus Peromyscus; species Peromyscus attwateri. The sequence continues at coordinate 3,003 of CABHPP010128483.1, read as the reverse complement.
TAAACGATTGCTCTCACAGCTCTCTTGATTTATCAACACTAAACACCGTCTATCGGCTTCCTGCTGGAACAGATGAGGATCTATCTTCAGCCCTCCTGCCTCCCCCTTCCTGAAAGCTGCACCACCTCTTTAGTTCTACTTTTAATTGGGTAACTCTAAATAATGTATCTAAGCATCTAATTCCTGTTGCACCCACTGGAGAAACCCTCCTTCCTTCCCCATTGGCAAGATATTTCATTACCTGGATTGGAGGGTTATGGTGCTCCACCTTGAAAAGCTCTTCATTAAAGCTTGTGCCAGAAGTCCCTTCTGTCCCCTGAGATTTATAATGGAAAGGCCGCTGGCCGTCAGCTCTTGTGGATAGACAGTGTGGGTGGAGTTTTGGGCCTATTGGATAGGGAGACTCCCCGCGTTCCAGAGGAGCCTGATTTTGGAGTGTCCTCTGTGCATGGCTGCTGGAAATGGATGACTGGTACCCACCCCTGCGGTGGGGTGCACAGTGCTCTTTGGTCATGTGAACCACATAGCTGGGCTTTTCTTGTCCATTGTCCTCACTGTTAAAATGGAGACATTATTTCTCAGTCTAGCACAGCTGTGGTTGTGGAAACCTGACTGAAGATGAGAGAAGAAAGGACAGACAGACATGTGTACAGAAAAGCTGGGACTAGGTGGGCCATGCTCACTCCGACAGAGCAGCACCAACCATGCAACAACTCAGATCAGCATCTTTATGATGTGCAGCAGGAGAAGGCGGGCTTGGCGAGTCCTGGTGGGAGGTCTCTGCAGGGAACAGTCTTGGGCCCCAGTCATCCAGGAGGGGGAAGCTGCAGCGGCTAGCTTTTGCACACACTGGTCATATCTTTTGTAATACTCTCAGACCAGAGGAAGGCTTTACTGTGGCTCTGGGAGTCACTCTGGGAGCCTCACCGGGAGGAAAGCTTGGCATGGGTCTGAGGCGTTGGTCCTTGTCAATCACTCACGTTAACTCAGGACCTGTTCTGCTCCTTCCATTCACTCCAGACCACACCTTCCCCCACACCTCCACCCTCACTTCCCACCCCTCTCTTGTCTCCTCATCCCATTTGCTGGAGCACATCCTCAGGTGGCTTTTGAAGAAAGGACACACGGGAAGGAAATTTGTCATTCTCTGTGTTCACTTTCTTTTGTTGCCGTACAGCACACTACACACCTAGCCGCTAAAACGACATCCGTTTGCTGTCTTGCAAATTGAGTACTTCTTTTTTTTTCTCTTTTTTTCTGGGACTCCATTTGCTGGTTGGAGGTCAGCAGGGACTTCAACCTCCAGAGGCTGTTCCTCTCCCTGCTCCTGACCCTTCCCCATTTTCAGGGCTAGTAAAGCCAGGATGGGGTAGTTCCCATCTTATTGAGCTTCATTCTGCCTCTTCATCCTGGCAGCCCTCCATCCATGAAGGTCCTTTGCATCTAGGGCTCCTGTGATCAGGTGGGGGTCTCCCTGGATTACCTCCTCATCCCAAGCTCTGTCAAACCACAGACCAAGTCTTTTTTGCCACATTAGATACATAGTCACAGGTTCTGAGTGTTAAACAAGGATGCCTTTGAGGGCAGCTATCTTGTCTACACATTATATGTATCTAAATCAAGGAATTTCCACTAGTTGTGGGCTGGATCTGTACATAATTTCCTCCATGTTGTAGACTATGTTGGTATCAGGAGACAGGGATTTGGGGAGGTGATTTTGTCACTGGGCAGAACTATGTGAATGGGATTAGGACCTTTATAAAATGGACTCCAGAGAGCTCCCTCAACCATTCTAGCATGTGAGGATACAATGAGAAGCACCACCCGTCAACCAGGAAAGGGCCTCTGCTGGACATAGAATCTGTCTTGATCTTGAACTTCTCAACCTCTAGAACTGTGAGAAATGCATCTCTGTTGTCCAAGATCCTCCTAGTATCTGTTACATAAGCTCACAGATGAAGACTAAGACAAGCCCTAAACCCACAAAGCCAAGGTTATGAGCCCAGGAAGCAGGCCTCTCTAGTGTGCTGTCTGATATGCTAGCCATGGGGGCCCTTTTACAAAACTTCACTCCTGTTTCCTGGGCCCGAGTTGCTGCCTGTGAGATTGACGATGCTGTAGGCTGACCATTGGGTTGATCCTCAGACTTTAAGGTGCCACTTTTCTTATTACCTCATAGATTGTCTCCCTGCCCTGGGCTTTTAGAAGACCATTCCTTTCATTTTTCTGCGAAGTGAATTGCTTCTGGACACTAGACAAGTGGTAAGGCCAGGGGATTCTATTTGAGCTAGACCATTGCATCATCTCCCTTATCCTTGTATAACCACTGCACAAGGACAAATCAGGCAATCCTCGAGCAAGGTGATAAAAGCTAGTCTGCCAGTGAGGACTGAGTGGACACCATGTAACTTTAGATGGAAGGATCAAGCATCACTGTGGAGTTTTCATTCAGAAATGGTATAACCTTATCCAGCCACAAGGAGGCACAGAACATGCAACACGTGAGTGTTCTGTTGGAAGTGAATCATAGCCTTCGACAGTGCCAGGACCCAAGAGACAAGGAGAGAGTGTGGAAATGTTCTAGGCTGAATGAGATCCAAGAGTCCTGGAAACAAAAGGCAACCTAAGCATTTTGTGGAAGAGTCAAAAAAAGAAAAATCTGAAGGACATTTTGGGGTCAGCTAATAAAATGGAATACGGAAGGCAGCTTGAATGAAAGTCGTTTCCATGCAAAATTTGCTTCAGTTGAAAAAGTGACCACAGCCATTGAAGACAATATCCTTAGGAATGCTCTCTAAGGGGTGAGGATGAAAGGGCTCTGATGTCAGAAATCTTTGTTCTTGTGATTAAGAGAGAATGAAGGATGATAAAGGGAATGGAATAATATGTTAATACAGAGTCCAGGCAAATGACTTGTGAGTAGGTGATGGGCTGTTTTCATTCTTGTAGCTTTTTGTAAATTTGAATTATTTTCAAATAAAAAGCAAAAAAAAAAAAAAAAAA
>CABHPP010128482.1:0-27500 GCA_902168425.1 Peromyscus attwateri | reverse complement strand
GTAGTCTGTCATCGAGGAAAGCCAATGCAGGCACTCAAGGTAGGAGTCTGAAGAGAAACTGGGCCAGAGACCATAAAGATCCCTGCTTCCAGACTCGTGTTCAGGTGCCTTTATGCCTAGGGAGGGCACCACCCACAGTGGGATGGGCCTTTCTACACCAATTAGCAATTAAGAAAATGCACACACACACACACTGTGCTGGATAGTTTTATATCAACTTGACACAAGCTAGAATCAATCATCTGAAAGGAGGGAACATCAATTGAAAAAAATGCCTCCATAAGATCCAACTTTAGGGTATTTTCTTTTTTTTTTTCATTCTTTATTTATTTATTTCTTTTCCACAAAACAATTGCATTTTTAACATAGAACAATACATGAATCACCAGCATATATGCATACACAAAACTGCATCTTGAGTCAAGGTAGAAACAATAAATTTCTTCATTTAAACAGTTCCGTTTTTAATCCAGTTCCAGCATACAGTTCCTAGGTCATTACTATAAACTCGAAATTGTCCCATTGCAATGAAATCTCTATTGTGCATTTCATTTCTTAAGTCTCAAAATTCAAATGATAAATTCTGGTACTAACCTTCCAAATATGATAAATCCATAACCAAAATCTTTTTGTAGTTTTCTCATTAAGTTCAAAAAGTTCAAAAAAGTAAATTCTGGTATCAGGCTTTCACTCCCAAATATTTTCTTAATTAGAGATTGATGGAGGAGGACCCAGCCCATAATGGGTGGGGCCATCTGTGAGCTGGTGGTCCTGGGTTCCATAAGAAAGCAGGCTGAGCAAGCCATAGGGAGCAAGCCAGTCAGCAGCACCCCTCCATGGCCTCTGCATCAGCTCCTACCTCCAGGTTCCTGCCCTGTTTGAGTTCCTGCCATGACTTCCTTAAATGATGGACTGTTACCTGGAAGTATAAGCTGAAATAAACCCTTTCCTCCCCAAGTTGCTTTTGGTCATGGTGTTTCATCACAGCCATAGCAATCCTAACTAAGACACAAACACACTCCCACAGGCCAATCTGATGGAGGCAATTGTGCAGTTGAGAGTCTCTAGGTTCATGTTAAATTGACAGCTGAGTCTGACTGTGACCCACACTGCATGACTTCATCTGCTCACCACTGTTGAAATAAGAGGACTGTAGACGTAGGGAGCAGGTGCCTGGCTGCCAGGGGGCTGAAGTGTGTTCTTTGTCTTGATTGTGGTAGATAAAAGGTGTGTGTGTGTGTGTATGTGTGTGTGTGTGTGTGTGTGTGTGATAAAATTATGCAGAACTAAATACACATAAATGAAGGCATAAAACTAGCGTATTCTGAACATGCTTGGTGGATTGTTTTGCCATCAGTTTAATGAAGGGATTGTTGTACTATAGTTTTGCAAAATCTGGGAAGCTGGTCAAAGGTTAAGGTACTTTCTAGATTCTTCCTGGTAACTCTATGTCAGCCTATAATTATCTCAAGATTTTCATCTGAAACTGGGCATGGTAGCACACACCTGTAATCCCAGCACCTGAGAGGCAGAAGCTGAGCATCAGAGGTTCCAGGTTATCCTCAGATACATGGCCAGGTCAAGGCTAGCCTCAGCTACAGAGACCCATCTGAAAACAGCAACAGATACTTCCATTTAGGGGGGGGAATGGAGTTTTTCTTGTTATTAACTGTTTGTTAAGAAACTAATTGAAAAATTACCTAAAAATGGTGAAATAATTGCGATCTGTGTTAAGCAAAGCTAAATAACAGAATGTTTCACAATGACAGGAATATTCTGTGTGTGCACTGATGCGCACACAGTGGCCACTGACACATCACTATTAGACACCTCACTATGACTACTGCAAATAAGGCCAAAGTTCCTAATTTCATTAATTTTGACTAAGTTTAGATTAAATGGCCACTTGTTGCTGGCGGCTAACTAGGGTACAGAAAAAAAAAATGGGACCTGAAGTCATATGGTACTTATTCCCTTAGTGTACAAACTAAAGAAAACTCACCTCCCAACACAGCCCACTTTGAGCTTGATGACCATGGGTTCATTATTTCATTGTTCAATGAATATTACAAGGTACATTCTCACATGGCCTACTAAAATTAAAGCGAAGAGCCGGGCGGTGGTGGCACATGCCTTTAATTCCAGCACTTGGGAGGCAGAGCAAGGCAGATCTCTGTGAGTTCGATGCCAGCCTGTTATATATAGAGAGATCAAGGACAGGTACCAAAAAACAACACAGAGAAACCCTGTCTCAAAAAAACAAAACAAAACAAACAACAACAACAAAAAAAAACTAAAGCAAAGTAAATAACTTAAAAAGCTCTATAACAAGAAACAAAATTGAAGAAATAATTTTGAAAAATCTCCCAACTGAAAAAAAATGTCCAGGCCTAGATGGATTTGCTGGTGAATTCTACCAGGCCTTTGAATGGATGCCTATGTTTCTCAAACTACTTCATGCACTAGACATAAACAGAATGCTACCAAACTCTTTTTTTACAGAGTCAGCATTACCCTTAAATCAAAGCCAGCTAAAGGCAATAACAATAGCCAAAGAAAATTATGGAAAATTATGTTCCTGATGAACATAGATGCAAATTTTCTAACTAAAATATTTGCAAACCAAACTTGAACATTTCAGAAAAGATCGTTCACCACAGGCGAGCTGGTGTTGATCCCATTGAGGCAGAATAAAGACCATAACACAAATTAAGGCCAACTAGGCAAGTTTTATTTACTTCTATCTATCTATTTATTACTGAATTTTCTAATCCAGTAAATAAAATAGGTTTTATTTCTATCCATAGGACTGACACTCCACTGCAGGATTTGAGAGAGTGGTATAGGTTGACTTTTCAGGCCTCCTTTTATAGGGAAAAGGTGTGAATTGGGCATTTTCAAAAGAATGTGGCCACCTAAGGACTTGGCAAGGAAATTTACTGAACTAGACAGCTGGTAAGATTATTTAACCGAACATTTCCTGGCAGAGCACCTTATCTTATCAGGGTAGAGATCAGGGTATGTTCAAAATATAAATTGGACTCCGTGGGGTGAGGAAATCCCAGACATAGGTTAAAGTGTGGCCAAGGAGCTTTGCAGTGAACAGAAACGAACTTATTTTGACCTTGTAACAGAATGGCTTCCAACCTTCAGATGGGGTCAGGTTGGTGGTCCGTCATTCCTCCCTTACCTTCTGTGTCCCTTTCAAATCCTTGCTAGGGAACAGTCATTCATGTCTGTTGTATGGACTGATAATGCCTGCAGCAGACGGTAAATATCTTAGCTCTTTCTATCTGGTGGAAAACAAAATTTGAAATGCATCAGAAGATACGTGGCCATATTGTGAATAGCATCAGGAGGAGTCTTAGGGGTCTGCAGCAGCTGAAACCAGAGTGGCCAGCCAGGGGAGCCAGTGAAACAGGGATTGGTACCAATTATCTCCTCACTCGTAGTCTGTTTGGTTTTAAGATTGTTTCTAACTATACCTAGGGTTTCTCTAGTTACACCTGATTTGGATAGCATAGAAATGGCAAATTTCTCCCAGGGCTACACATAGCCCTTCTTGATTCATGAAGAGCAAATTGAGACCCCTCTTGTTTCCTAATACTATTTCTGCCACAGAGTCTACTTGTCATTCTAATCTGGAGGCTGAGTTTTCCAAAAACCCAATCCTGTTTAACATGGGCATTTAGGGTTTTGAACTCTTGATCCTGCAGGATTAATGCCAAAGTTCCTAGTGCCTCGGGGCCAGCTCCTCCTGCACCCACTAAAACTGGAATTAAAATGGGAGCTGCCTACTATGGTCAGACGTGAGTAGCCTGTGTCCTCATCCTAAATATAAATTTGAGGGGTAACATGAGTGAGAATACAAAAAAATGGATGTGTTCCATGTAAAATGCGGGAGACTGATAAGCAATGGGTAAAACCTTCCGTACAGGCCCACCAGGCATCTGAAGGGGCGGGAGAGTTGTTTGTTCTCAGGGCCAGTGACAGTTAGGTTTTGTACAATGGTCATACAACTTTCCAAATAAAGAGATGCCAAGTGATCTGATGCGTTGGACATAACACATAGTCCCTGTCTCTGTATGTCACCTTGGGTTAGCTGGGGCTGGGACCAGGAACAAGTATCAGCAATGACTTGTGGTCATGCCGCAGAGACAGGTTATAAGCCATCCCCACATAGTAAGGGAGTTTGGGCCCAGACAAAGCCAACGATCATGCTAGCCGCAGAATGATTAAGGAAGGAAAAGGCTGCTGAGAGCATAATCAAGAGGGGAACCTCTGTTGGGAGAGTGGGTGTAGGTCTTGGAGGCCTTTGAGTTTTGAATGGGGGCAAGGTGTATGGAAGTGTATGTGGAGGAGTTTGGTAGAAGTTGAAATAGGCCTGACAATAGTCCTCAGGATATGTGCATGTTGTGGTAGGTTGTAGGCGTGCTATGACAGGACCTGGTTTTGTGATGGGGAAATCTGGGGTACCAGGAGAAGATTTTTATTGGGGCCTATAGGTTTGGTATTTATGGTTGAACACATTTTCTTTGAATTGTAATAAGGGTACTGGGATCATGTCCAGAGGGATATAAACTAAGTCCCCAGGTTCATCTGGCATTCTATGGAGAATCATAAAGGTTCCACATTTTGAGCATAAAGGTTATAGGACTGTTTGCATGACCGACCCTTGCTCACGGTTGGGACTGATCTCAGCAGGGTTTCGGGTTATAGTAATAAGAACGACTTTGGATTTCTCTCAAGGGCCTATAGTTACGTAGCTCAAGAAGCACAATAATATTCATGTTCACTATTTTCAGCACAAGAGAAAGCCCCATGAGCTGGACAGGCATTAATCTGGGTGCCTTGTAAGCTTCTTTCTTGACTAAGATGGCTACAACCCCATATCTGCATGTTCTTTTCTTGGGCATGAACCATGAACTTGATTGATCCCAAACCTGTAACCAGGCCAAGCACCGACAGTACAACCCAAGCTGAATAAATTGCCAAGGTCAGTGCTCAGCCTGTGTTGATCCTGGGTCCTGAGTGAAGCCAAAATGTTTCTTTCCTGTTGTTGTTAATCTAAGTTCTCAGTTGTAGGTGGGAAGTTTGTGGGGATATTATGGTAGCTAGAGCTAGTTAAGGGCATGAACATAATCCAACAGGTTAGAACAGCCGTTACAGCAGATATAGCAATAAAAGAAAACAAGAACAGATTAGTAACAAATCATTACACCTTAGAGATCTTAATCTCAAGAGGGCCACACTAGGTCACCATCCATTTCTGGTGCCCCATTTCTCCTTCTATAGTGTCTTTGGGTGCCTTCTTGAGGTGTGAGTGATAAATCCAGGAGTGCTGGGTATCCAGAGAATCATGGTGTAAGGTCCTTTCCATCTGGGTTCTAGCTGGTCAGTTTTGTTGTTGTTGCTTTGTTTGTTTTAGATTTATTTATTTATTTATTACATATAGTGTTCTGCCTGCATGTATGCCTGCACATCAGAAATTATTATGGATGGTTGTGAGCAACCATGTGGTTGATGGGAGTTGAACTCAGGACCTCTGGGAGAGCAGCCAGCACGCTTAACCTCTGAGCCATCTCTCCAGCCCTACCCACTGGTCAGTTTTGAAGCAGCAGATTAACACAGCATCACCAGGCTGGAATGAGTGGTCAGGTAGACGGTACCCAACAAGCTGAGCAGCCTGGACCTGAGGAAAGATCTTCTCCAACGTGAACTGTAATCCTTCTAAGGATTCAGAGATTGGAGTGAGACAATCTGACAACAATCCCCCCCTCCCCGTGTACCCAAGGGATGACAGGAGATGGTTGCCCAAAGACTGTCTCATATGGGGTGAACTTTTCTCAGTCCGGGGTACAAGGGGGTCTCAGGAGGACATAAGGCAAGAGATCAACCTAGTTCCCACCAGTCTCCAGTGTATTCAGTTAATATCTTTTATAGTTCTATTCATCCTTTCTGTCCATCCTGAACTTTGAGGATGATACAATGTAATTTCCAGTTCATGTGAAGAGTCTTTGAAAGTAATTGAGATAATTTGGCCATAAAGGTCTGGCCATTGACCCTAGAGACAAAGGGAGGCCGAACCTGGTAATGATTCCCACGATGAGTCCTTTTGTGACTACTTAGGCTGTTTTGTTCAGGAAGGAAAAGCCTGTACTCATCCTGAGATAGTGTCAGCAAAGCCCAACAGATATTTGTATCCATATAGTCCTGGTTTGCCTTCGGTGAAGTCAGATTCCCAAAACTCACCAGGCACAGCACCTTGGATTCACTGTCTTGGAGGCAGCATGGCCTTTCTAATATTTATCTGGGTGCAAGCCAAGCAGCAATCCGAAATGTTATGGAGTATTTCTCAGTGTTCAGGTAGCCAGACCTGAGGGGAGATAAGTCCTGAGATCTTTTTAGGTGACAAATTCATTGAGTGATGTAGGGAAAATAGCCAGTTCCTGTCCAGTGACTTTAGCATGCAAATCCTTCCATCCGGTAGGACCCACTGACCATGGCTGTTTTCTCTGGGCTCCCAGGCTAGAATATGACAATCTCCAATGAGTTACATTTGGGAACATCCTCATCAAGGTGGAGTAGGGGCTTAGGGGTGGCCAACAATTCCAGGATAGTCTGGGTTCCCCTAAAGCCTCATCCCTGGCAACCTGATCTGCATAGTTATTGCCTTGGGTCTGTGGGATGGGTCTTAATGGTGCCCTGGCCAATGTGTAATAGCCAATTAGGCAGGTAGCCACATGCTCTCCAAAAGCTGTGGAGTAATCTCCTGTTTATTTTTGATGATTATTTTTCCTTCTGATGTTAAAAGGCCCCTTGTTTATATATTTGTCCATGGACATGAGCTGTAGCAAAAGCATATCAGCTACCTGTATAAATATTTTCTTTCCTTCAGCCCATTTTAGTGACTGAGTGCTCTTATTTCTGCCCTCTGAGCAGACGTGTCCTGGGTAGGGCTTGTACCCAGTGACTTCTTGTTGGCCTGTAACCACCACCACCCCTGCACACCTGATTCCTTCTTTGACAAAACTGCTCCCATCAGTGTACAACATCTCTGCTAACAAGAGGAACATCTGTCAGGTCTGGTGAGTCCTGAGATGACATCCAACATCTCAAGACAGTCATGGACAGGTACCTCGGGGTCATCGTCCAGCAGCATGGTGGCAGAGGTGATGGCCAAAGGCTCATTATGTCAGTCTGTCTTTGTCTAGGAGAGCTTGCTTGGCATTGAGTCAAACAAGCATGTCACATCCATCAGTTAGTTTCATCCCTGTGCAAGGACTCTGCTGCATGTGGGGTCTTATACTTTGTCCCAATGTAAGTTTGTCTGATTCTTTATCAAGAACTGTAGTAGCTGCTATGACCCACAGGCAAGGAGACCACCCAGAGGCCCCTGGAATCAGTCTCTTTTTAAAATATAGGCTACTGGCCTTTTCCAAGGACCCAGGGTTTGGACTCCCTTAGCAAGGTCTTTTCTTTCATGGACCTAAAGAGGGAGAGGCTTGGTAATGTCAGGGAGAGTTCATGCAGGGCCTGCACCAGTCTCCTTTACGTTCTTTTTTTTTTTTTAACTTAGTTATTATGTATACAGTGCTCTATCTGCACGTATGTCTGCACACCAGAAGAGGACACCAGATTTCATTACAGATGGTTGTGAGCCACCATGTGGTTGCTGGGAATTGAACTCAGGACCTCTGGAAGAGCTGCCAGTGCTCTTAACCTGTAAGCCATCTCTCCAGCCCCCCTCCTTTAAGTTCTTAAAAGCCTGATCATGTTCCTCAGTCTATTCCAAGGGGACATTGTCTCCCACAGTGGCTGAATACACAGGTCCAGCAATCTCAGCAAAGTCTCCAGAGGCAGCAATATCTGACCCTCCCCCAAGAATTCTCTGATCTGCTTCTTTGTAGTTGAGGTAGGGATTCTCATTATAGTCTCTATGCAGGCCTTTGACAATAGTCTCTTCCCTTATTTCAGTTCATATCCCAAATAGGTGACCTTTGAAGTACAAAGCTGAGCTTTCTTTTGGGAGACCCAGTAGCCTAATTGAGCCAGAGTCCTTAGGGGTCTTGGAGTAGCCTCTAAAGAGCCTCTTTATCCTTGGCAGCCAATAATAAGTCATCCATATATTGGAGTAGGGTAAACTTTGGGTACTCATTGCAAAAACAGCATAAGTCCTGGTTAAGGTCCTCATCAAATATGCAAAGATGGTAGAGGAAATCTTGAATCCCTGAGGCAATTGAGTCCAAGTCAGTTGTCCCTGTATTCCCAGTCCAGGATCGGCCCATTCAAATGCAAGGATGGGATGACTTCATTTTGACAGAGGAATGGGGGAAAATGCACCTTTTAAACCCATCACAGAGTCGACCTTCTATGCTTGTGGTCACATGCTGGGCAGAGTACAGAGATCAGGGACAACAGGGTGAATAATTTCTATCCACTTGTTCAGTCCTTAAGTCCAGGTCTGCAGTCTTGGGTTCCTAGCTTTTGTACCAGTGATAAAGGAGTGTTCCAGGCCGACTGGCATGAACTGAGGATGCCTGCCTCGGGGAGGCATCTGATGAGGGTACTGATCCATTCCCTGGCTTCTGAACTAACACGGTGCTGTTTAACCCAGATGGGCATGACCCTTGAAGTCAGTTGTACTATTACCTAGGGCACACGCTTGGCCAGACCAGGAGAATTATCTTCAGCCCAGACAGTAGGAACATCTTTTAGCAATCTTTCCTTTAGTTCCCGATCTGGGTCTCAGGTTGGGCCTTGGAAGAAGAGATATCCCTAGCTTAAGGGGCAGGTGACAGACAGGACACCCTCTCTGTCTTCCACAGGCACCAGGTGTGCACATGGTGTACATACTGACATGCAGGTAAAGAGCACACACACACACACACACACACACACATACAATGGAAATTTCCAACTACAAAGAAAAGCAGAATTTTGTCATTTACAGGAAAATGGATGCAACTGAAGGTGATCCTATTAAGCACCAAATTAAGCCTCAGAAAGATAAACATCACATGCCTCTTTCCGTTTATGGATCCACGATTTAACAGAGATCTAGATAAGCATACAGGACATGAAAAAGGAATGAAGGTGACTAGGGAAGAGAGGGACCAAGGGGTGGGACTAGACAAAGGCAGGGAATATCGGGGGGGGGGGGATGTGCTCCACGTGCAATAGATATTAATATAATTTTTATTAAAATTTAAACAAAACAGTGCACCTTGATTCCTCCAAAGTACCCTATGGGGCTGCCCTGTGCCCTGGAAGCTGCCATTCTGACCTGCAGGGACAATGATGGCTTTCTAGTACCCAATGTGTCAGCCTGTAATGACTTAAAAATGTTTCCTGCCATTCATGGAAAACCTAGCCAAGAATTAGCTAGCAACTTTGTTTTGTTTTGTTTTGTCTTGTTTTGTTTTGTTTTGTTTTGTTTCATACAAGCAGTGGACCATCAGGTCCACACTCATTCCTTAGAGCTCATTCTACACTAGCTGTAAAGATTTATTTCATTTGCAGAGAAATGTTATAAACTCCAAGAAGAACAAATCGTCAGGGCAGATCTCACTTCTCGAAGCAAGATGGAGCCTCAGAAAGTTAAGGATAGAGAAGCAGGTGTGAAAGATCAGACCTAATCACATGGCCAACTGAACAGTTTCTGGCTGCCAGGTGAGTAGCTTTCAAGAACCTCAGAGCTGTTTGGCAAAGTCCAGCATTTTCCTTTCCGGGTCAGTCTGACCATGACCTTCTAAAAGCCCTTCAAGACAAAGCGCTAGGCTTGGACCCAGGGGTCCTCTGGGTCTCTATAAGCTGGCCTCACCTTTCTGCCTTGTCTTGACTGTCTATCAACACGTTCCACATTCTGTTATAAACTATCCAATTTCTCTTGTGGTAAGCTATTATAAAACTAAATCCATGTGCAGTGCCAACACGTGTACCAACACGTGTACCATCCCTGGTTTAACACTCACCGATAAAGACGATTGACCATTTCCGAGACTAAGATGTCTCGCTGCGAAATGGACACTTGATCCATCATTAACTCAGACTTGTTCATCTTGTTTGCTCGGAAACTCCACCGAGTTGTGCCAAGGGCAGTGCCCAAAGCTTCTCAAGCCTCTGGACTCTGGGCCAAAGGTCCCCAGGCACATGATGCTCCGGATGTTCACACAGACTAGTAGCCGGGAGTCGGCTGAGGTAGTTCTTCTGGAAGGTGTCTCTCACTGTCCGCTCAACTATGTTATCTCGCAATCAGGTAGCTCTGGTGACCGGAGGTAACAAGGGCATCGGCTTCGCCATCACACGTGACCTGTGTCGGAAGTTCTCTGGGGATGTGGTGCTCACAGCCCGGAACCAGGAGCGGGGCCAGGCAGCGGTGCAGCAGCTGCAGGCGGAGGGCCTGAGCCCGCGCTTCCACCAGCTGGACATTGACGACCCGCAAAGCATTTGCGCCCTTCGTGACTTTCTGCTTGAGGAGTACGGGGGACTGGACGTGCTGGTCAACAACGCGGGCGTTAGCACCTGGCCCAAGAATAAGCCACCAAGAAGAGATGACTTCTTCAAGGACACCCAGCGAGGTCTGTCTGCTCTTGGCCTGGCAGTGCAGAGGGATGGGGTGGGGGCACCTTTAGCTTGTGGAGGTCTCAATAGGTTCCTCAAGAGGAGCAAGAACAAATAAATATTCCAGTGTTATAGGGTGCCTGAGGAGAAAAATCCCTGAGAGGCCTGAGTAAGTTGAATGAAGTCTTTGTTCAATGCTGGCAGGACTGTCCCAAGCAGATTAGTGGGAAGTAAACCCAATGGCCAGGTGGTTTGCATTTTTAAGGGCAAACAATGCAATGTGACATTTATATGCAGCTCTGGACATCTGCAACAGCAAAGTTGCTCACAAATACAGAGAGAAAACAGTTCAACAGTCAGGCAGTTAAACTTTAGCTCAGGGTGACACTGGATAGGAATTTAGGGCTGGTCTAGGGACCAATTTTACCCAAGATAATTTTACCGAAGATGGCATACTTATATAGCTCTGGTACAGTAGGCTAATATATAGAAGGTTCCACTCAAAGGACCTTACAGCCAGTTATCTGGCTTGACTCTGGGGTCCTTTGCAGGTTTATGTCAAGGGGATGTCTGTGATTGGATCTTAAGGCCAGCTGGGTTTAGTTCTAACTGAGTTGGAAATAAGCAAGAAATGAGGAGGGGTCTTTTGCACCAAGATCCCTTGTAGGATGCCTTCACCTCAGCACCAGGAGTGATGCCATGTGATAAAATACAGGATTATCAAACAGGAACCTCACAGAGGCACAAGGATTACTTATTGGTAGGTGTCTTAGGACTGTTCTATTATGAAGAGACATAAGGACCAAGGCAACTTATAAAATGAAGTATTTAATTGAGGACTCACTTACATTTTAGAGGGCTGGTCCATGATCACCATGTAGGGAAGCAGACAGGCATGGTGCTGGAGCAGTAGCTGAGAGCTTTACATCCTGACCTGCAGGCAGCAGGCAGCAGAGAAGGGGGCTCGACCTGTTGTGTGTTGTAGAATAATCTTTTTGTACACTGTGAAGATGTGTCACTCTGGTTGGTTTAATAAAAAGCTAGGCAATAGCTGGGCCAATAGCTAGGCAGGATTTTCAGAACATAGAGAACCCTGGGAAAAAGAAGGCAGAGATACCAAGAGATGCAGAGCAAGCAGGATGGGCATACGGAGATGAGGTAATAAAGCCACAGGGCAGAAAGCAAATTAATAGAAATGGTTTAATTTAAGTTATAAGAACTAGGTAGAAACAAGCCTAAGGTATCGGCCAAGCTTTCATATACGTCCAACCACAGATGTGGTCTTTTGAAACCTCAAAGCCCACTTCCAGTGACACACCTCTTCCAACAAGGCCACATACCATGATCCTTCCCAAACAATTCCACTCTCTGGTGACTAAGCATTTGAATATATGAGCCTGTGGGGACCATTCTCATTCAAACCACCACAGTAGGACTTACCTAACTAGACTTCAAGTCCACCATTGTATCAAGTTCTGACTGATGACCGCTCTCTATTGCTGTTCTTTCTCCCCTAAAGGCACTGATCTCACCCACTTTTACATTCAAGCAGAAGCAGCAATGAAAACAAACTTTTTTGGTACCCGGGCTGTCTGCATGGAGCTCCTCCCCCTAATAAAACCCCAAGGTGAGTCTGGTAGGTGATCTGCTCTGCCCCCTGGGAGAGTCTGCCCTCCTGGGGGGTCTGCCCTCCTGGGGTCTGCACCCCTGGGAGGTCTGCACCCCTGGGAGGTCTGCCTGCCTGGGGTCTGCCCTCCTGGGAGGTCTGCCCCCCCCCCTCTGCCCTCCTGGTCCCCTGGGGGGTCTGCCCCCCTGGGGTCTGCCTGCCTGGGGTCTGCCTGCCTGGGGTCTGCCCCCTTGGGGTCTGCCTGCCTGGGGTCTGCCTGCCTGGGGTCTGCCTGCCTGGGGTCTGCCCCCCTGGGGTCTGCCCCCCTGGGGTCTGCCCCCCGGGGTCTGCCTGGCATCTCAAGTCCAGCTTCTCCTCTGACTCCAGCTGCAGCTGCACAGACCCCCCTTGCTGAGCCTCCATCATGCCATTTCCTTCAGCGCCCACTGAAGCTCGCTGTGGCATGGTTTGTATACCTCCCTCAAGTCTCAGTTCAGAAGTCCATTTGTCCCGTGCCCCTCTGTGTTCCCAAGGCCCACTGATGGAGCTTTCATCAACACCTACCCACTGGACACACCACCCAGAAAATTCTCCTACCCGCCTCGAGCACTCCCAGAATTCTCTTCTCCTGACATCCATCCATCCCTTGCCTTTCTGCCTCCCTATCACATGCTCCCTCAATCTAGCCCTAATTCTCCATAAATCATCTCGGTAACCAACCAGTTTGGGAGAATCACCATGCTTATCCCTCAGGGTATCCTCACCTCAGAGTCGGAACGGAGTATTGATTGCACCTAGGAGTCTCCTGCATCCTGGTCCATCAGCTCAGCTCTACATAAGGCCCTCTGCTGACAATCCACACAGTTACAAACTCACCTGGGCCTTTTCCTTTCGGGTTGTCTGACTTGCTATTCCTCACCCAAAATCCTCCAGTGGGAAGCCCAAGCCTTAGCATGGTTTATATTGATTACTATGATCTGACTCCACTTTCCTCCGGTCTCCTTTTAGCTCCCCAATGACCTGCACAGGACAAACTAGCATATATCTTTCATTATAAAATCTTCTAATGCCACAAATAATTTGGCCAGTGAGCCAGCCTCTCTCAGGTGGCTTTCTTTGCGGGCTTCCCATCCCACTGCAGATAGCCCCCTCCTCTTTTCACAGGGGCAAGTTAGTTGTGGTGATGAGAGAATAAATAAAATAGGTACAAATATGAACTCTTTTCCACATTAGCCCTTCACAGTAGACCTGGAAAGTCCCACCTCAACACCAACAAAAGGGGCAAGGGAGGCATCAAAGATATCGGCTATGGACTGTGGATGACACACTTGTCTCTGTGATAGACACCAATAAAGACAAGCAACCACTTTAAAAACATACACATGCAATTTAAACTCCCATCCTCTGTCCCAGTTACCCTCCTAGAAGATTCCAGTGTTTCTTAAGGCTGTGCTCCATAGACCTCAGAGGGCAGCTCTTTTCAATACCACTTGCCTGCTCAATCTGCCCCAAGCTTGCCTTGTGCTACCATGGCAACTATCTGTGTGTGTTCTTTTATAAATGCACACTCTTGGTTATTCTCTCCAGTGGGAATTTCCTATGTTAAACCCTTGCTCCTTGGAACTCATCACTCCTGTTGTGTGTCTTAGGCAGAGTGGTGAATGTATCGAGCAAAATAATTCTTGATGCCCTGAAAAAGTGCAGCCCAGAGCTGCAGCAGAAGTTTCGAAGTGAGACCATCACAGAGGAGGAGCTGGTGGAGCTCATGAACAAGTTTATGGAAGATATGAAAAAAGGGGTGCATGAGAAAGAAGGCTGGCCTGACAGTGCATATGCGGTGACCAAGATCGGGGTGACCGTCCTGTCCAGAATCCACGCCCGGAAACTCAGCGAGCAGAGGAGAGGGGACAAGATCCTCCTCAATGCCTGTTGCCCTGGGTGGGTGAGAACCGACATGGCGGGACCAAAAGCCACCAAGAGCCCAGAAGAAGGAGCAGAGACCCCCGTGTACTTGGCCCTTTTGCCGCCAGATGCCGAGGGGCCCCACGGGCAGTTTGTTCAGGAGAAAAAAGTTGAACAGTGGTGAACTCAACTCTCACCTCTTCCCACAGCATCCCCTCCCTGCTTTGTATCCTGTCTTGGTGAAGGCCAGGGTACATTCTTAGCAATACTAACACAGTGTAGTAACTTGACACTTATTAACTAGTTGACTCATTGTGTGGCCTTGTATTCCATGACGTTCTTTATGATTCCCTCTGTGATGCAGAGTGAGAAAAAGTAGATTCTGGAGAAGAAAAAAAAATAAAAATAACTGGTTCTTTAAGCATAAAGTTTCTGTTCATTCTTGTGGGGTTTTCCTTTATGTGCGTGAGTGTCTTGCCTAGGTATATGGAAGAGTACTACACACATAAAGTGCCTGTGGGGACCAGAAGAGGGACCGGCTCCCCTGGAGCTGGAGTTAAAGATGGTTGTGAGGTCTACAGGAGCAGCAAGTGGTCCTCACTGCGGAGCCGTCACTCCTGCCTTCTGCAGGTTCTTCCCATGCAAAACTGGCTTCGGCTCTATAAGAGTTAATTAAAGCCAAAGTCAGACCAAGGGAAGGCACGGTGCAACCCCAGACAGTGAGCATCTGAGGAGCCGGGGCAGATTCCAGGTGGCTCCGGGGACCCTGCAGTCGTCTGTGGTCCTTACGGGTGTGTCCTCGGGTGACGAGCAGGACACACTGAGAAGCCTGAGTCAAGGACTGTGTCTACGGTTCAAACCCAAACCCTCAGCTCTCAAAAGGAATAGATCATTTATTCTGGAGCCATTGAGTGACCCTGTCCTAGGAACACAGCGTTAGGTTACCCCAAACGTAAAAGCAGTTTCATAAAGGTTTTATATCTTTCTTTGTTCTATAAAGAAAGTCATAAATCAAGGCAACTTTAAAATACATTGGTAGGTAGACCAGAGAAATGGGTACAATGAGATGGGAGAGCTATTTTATAAGCCCAGGATGATGTCTGATGACATTCTCAGCTCTTGGATTAGTGGAAGCCAGTGTTCTGCTGAATTAAAAGCTTCTGAGAGTTATCATCATCGTGAGGTGTTAGATCATAGTGGGGCAAGTCCATTCCGGAAGCTAAAACCAGCCCAAGATAAAGTAGCCTCTGAACCTGCAAAATTCCAGGGTCTCCACTGAAACTCCCATCAGTCCGTCGGTCTCCGCAGACACAGACTCCTCCCTGGAGTTCTGTTCACTGCAGACACAGCTTCTCTTCAGGAACTTTCGTTCACAGTTCCCCTGCTGGCCAAGCATCACATTTTGTGCAGGCGGAGGCCACATGTTGAATGTTCTAAGGTCCCTCGTGGCTAGGACTAAGGCCTAGGATCTGATGTAGATGAGGCTTGAGTAGTGGGCAAGATGGCACTCCGTCGGAGAGAGGAATACCGGTAAAGGATCAAGGAAGAATCGCCTGGTTACATGGAAACTATTAGCTACTATGACCCGCATCTGAATTACTATCTTTTACACCCTCTAGATCTGTCGTTACATTTACATGTGACATTAAATAATCAAGAACACAGTTTCGCCTAATGGAGTGAAAATTACAGATGAAACCAATGTCTAGAATAACTAAAATTTACAAGATCAACTACATAGTTCCCCCTGTATTTACAGTTATTTGTATTTGATGAATTTTACTTAGTTTTAAATGCTTAGAAATGGAACTTTCAATGTAGTTACTCTGATATTGGCTCTCTTTTTTCCCTTTTCTTTTGGTTTTTGTTGTTGTTGTTGTTGTTGTTGTTGTTGTTGTTGTTGTGTTTTGAGACAAGGTTTCTCTGTGTAGCCTTGGCTGTCCTGGAACTCACTCTGTAGACCAGGCTGGCCTCGAACTCACAGGGCTTTCTCTCTTTTTTTTTTTTCTTACTAAAATATTGTTTGATTATTTTTAATCCCAGTAATTGTACTATAGAACATTTTAGGTACAAATTTAATCAAGAAGCATCAGTATATAAAGTATAAATATCAAGAATGTTGTTAGCAGACATTGATGTCTTTTGTATAATTTGGATAAGAAGAATTAACCAAAAATATTTGAGTATCTCTAGTAAGGGTAAATGGGTTGTATTAGGGTTCTCTAGAGTAACAGAATTTATAAAACTAATCTCTGTCTCTGTCTCTCTGTCAGTGTGTGTCTGTGTCTGTGTGTGTGTGTGTGTGTGTGAGAGAGAGAGAGACAGAGACAGAGACAGACAGAGACAGAAACAGAGAGTTCCAATGGCTGTCTATGTACACACAGTCTAAGAATCCAGGAGTTGTTTAGTTCATGAGTTTGGATGTCTTGAGTGTCTGAGCTGGTCTTCAGTAGACACCAGAATCCAGAAGATTCTGTAGACTCTAATGCCAGTGAAGAAATGAACTTGTTAGCAAGGGTGGGAAGAAGCAGCCAAAAGACAGACCTTCCCTCTCCCACATCCTTTATATAAGCTTCCAGCAGCAGAAGGTGTGGCCCAGATTAGAGGTGTGTCTTCCCACCTCAAAAGATCTGAATTAAAGGTGTGTCTTCCCACCACAAAGGTCTGGATTAAAAGTGTGTCTTCCCACCATAAAGATCTGGATCAAAAGTGAATCTTCCCACTTTCAATGATTCAAGTAAGCAAAAAAAAAAAAATCTCTCACAGGTGTGCCTAGCCATTTTGGGGTTTTAGTTAATTCCAGATATAGTCAAGTTGACAAAGAAGAATAGCCGTCACATGAAGTTAAAGTTTAATCTAAAATCTAGACCCTTTATTTTATCAAATTATACTGAATAGTGAATATATGTATGTGTAAAAACAATGAAAAGAATCTTTCAAACATTTGTTTGAAAGCAAACAGTCATAACAAAAATGGCATGATCAATGAAAGGACATTATATTTTCATTTGTAACTATTAAAACCAAGACTAGTGTTTCTTTTACCATTTAGAAATACACTAGATGGAATTTAAAATATAATTTCAAAAATATTTAAGAAATTGTAATGAGCATAGTAAAAAATGCCTTTTAGAGATGTAAAAATAGCTTAGTCAGAAACCCACTGCAACCAAGGCTGTACCTGATAACCAGAGCCCAATGATATCACTCACTCAAGATAACCAGACGCAGTCCTAGAACCCCATGACGCCCATTGGACAGTATATAAGCAGAGACCAAAAGCAATGCTCTGCTGTGCACATCTGGAGAGGCACCATCTGCCCTGCAGCTGGAGAGTCTCCCTCAGGATCCAGACCCCACTGGAGACAACTGTGAGAGACTGGACCTGACCTTCAGCTAAAATATGTCACACAGGTGCTCAGCCGGGGAGACAGGTTTCGGAATTTAGAGTTTGAACCTTGTGTGATGGCATTCAGCATGATAAAATACAACTTTTGTTATACTAACTGTGTATCTACCATCTTTTCATGACAACCACAGCAACCTTGAACTCACCTGCCTCACAGGTGCTGGGATTAAAGGTGTCTGTGTCGTCAGGTGCTGTAAAACTCCTCAGTCAAAGGCCTGACAGGGTCATGGGGAAAACAGCATAAAAACAGAGTTAAACATTTGAGAAGTCGGGGACAAAGGCCAAGTGATAATAAAACCTTTCAAAGGCAGATAAGGAGATGGAGGAGCTACGCTATAGGCCCAGGACGCTGTCTGATGACATCCTTAGCTCCCGGATTGGTGGAAGCCAGTGTTCTGCTGAGTTAATAGTTTCTGAGGGATTTTTAATTATTATTATCATGAGGTATTAGTTCAGATATGGAATTGGGCAAGGAATGGCCATTCCAGAAGCTAAAACCAGCCCAAGATAAAGTAATTAGCCTCTGAACCTGTAAAATTCCAGGGTCTCCACAGAACTGAAACTCCCCTCAGTCCGTCAGTCTCACAGACAGAGACTCCTCCCTGGAGTTCTGTTCACAGCAGACACAGCTTCTCTTCAGGAACTTTGGTTCACAACAAACAGCCACACAATGAGTATTCACAAATGGGCCCTTAAAGAAAACACACCCATAGTGTGTGTGTAGAGGAGGGGGATAACTTCTTTTGTGTGATGTATGTACATTTTCATGTGCACATGTATGACAGCCTCAGGGTCATTCCTCAGGTGCTGTCACTCTCTTGGTTGACTGTAGAGTTTTCATTTTGTTTTGAAGATGAAGCGCTTGCTAGACTAGCTGGCCAACGAGCTCCAGGGATCTGCCATCTCTGTCTCCTCAGTGTGTGTGTATGCCGTGGATCCTGGGGCTCTGACTCCAGTCCTCAAGCTTGTAAGCAAGCACTTTACTGACTGAGCTCACTCACTCCTCGGTCTGAATGATGTGTTCTAGACTGTTTTTTTTCTTTTTCTTTCACCTTTTTGTCTGTTGAAAGATTTCCAGCCACGGGGAGAGGCTAGGATGCAGCTCATCCATAAAGTGCATGCCAACATGCCTGAGGCCCTGGGTTTGATTCCCTAGAACAAACAGGAACATGAAGAAAGTCATGGCGTTACCTACGTAGTACATGAGCTGAAACAGGATGACTATGTCTTGCTGTGCCTTGATCCTATTAACTCTCAGGTGAGGATGATAATAATCGAATACATTTGTCATTTAGGTGCGGAAACCATGCCAGGTGTATGGACGTGCATAGTATATACATCAACCCACACTGCACATCCCAGAAATTAAGAGAAGCACATGTTCATTGTCCATTGCCCCAGGGAGCTCCAGGGAGCATCAGGAACTGCCCATGACCCTCTTTCCCTCAGGAACACTACATACTGCTCAAGGCCTCTATCATAATCTCACCACGGACCAGTGACTCCCAGGCTGGCAGAAGGAGTAGGCACCCCTGGAGACCAAGCGAGGTCTCTTGGGGGTTCACTTCACAAGTATCACCTTCCAACAGGGCTGTTCACTTCCTCCTACTCATTTTGTTTTTGTAAACAGAAGCCAGAAGATCAAGATCAAAAATCACGGCTATAGTGTTCCAAGTGCTAGAGTGAAAATGTATACTCGAGTCCAGAGGTGTTTTTCCTCAATACTGTAACAGCAGCTAGCATTGGAAGGGCTTTAAAGAGTGTACCCCAAGTGGAAATCCTTGATTAACCATGGCATCTGGGAGCATAATTATTCACTATTTCTAAAAATTTGTTTCCTAGGCTGAAGGATAAGGTACACACCACTAAAATGGAAGTTTCAGAAAAGGCTAAATTATGACTCTCATAGATATGAGATTAAGCTTCTATTAAATACATATATGAGTGTTCGTGTGCTAAGGGGGATCCAGGTGAAGGGCTCTAGCATGCCTGAGCATGACAAACATGGCTCTGGCAGGCCTGGCCCTTCCCCCATTCCCTCTGCCTTGCTAAACTGATAGATAATGTTCCTGAAGCTAGTCACCAAGGTCTGTTCCTTTATTTGGCCATTTCCTCCTCCTGAGGCTGACGACCAAGGTCCAGCTATCAAAGTATTGAAGTCCGGCAATCAAAGGCCCCTTTTGGCTATCCTGATTAACATGCCCAATCAAAACAAATCAACTCATTTTAACACAGGTTTCTCCTTTTTCCTTTATAAACTGTCACCTGCCTGCGGGCCACGTCTGCCTGCTCCCTCTCCAGAGGCCTCTTTTGCCCCTCAAGGGCAAATATCCCTTCCCCTCTCTCCTGTTCCCTTCGCCTTCTTGCTCTTGTGCCAATTATGTCCTTTCTCCAGGTTTACGTGGTAGTGGGTCCAAAAGTAAAGATTAAAGTGTTCAGGTTTACGTGGAATAAAGGCGCACTGAGTTAAGTATAAATGGAGACAAAAGCCAGTGTGTCCATGGTGTAGAGGAGTCACTCAGACCCTTCATAAGTAGGGACAGCATTTACACGTCTGTCAGTCCTTACAGTTCAGAATGGTAGAAATCTTCCTGGAAAACCATCATCTCTCTTGAATGAGCGTTGTAAGTAACCACCATGCCACTCACAGAGAGGAAGGAATCACATGGGTGGACAATCAGTCTCCAGAGCTAACTACCTCATGAAGTCACTTCCTTCGATTCCCTAAACTAATCACTATAATGGATGACTTCAACTTTCTTCTGAACTCTGTGGGCATACACATGGTACACATGCATGCATGCAGGCATGCACACAGTACATATACACACATGTAGGCATACGCATGGTACACATGCATACATGCACATGGTATACACACACACACACACACACACACACACACACACACACATGTCAAACACTCACACTGGAGAGATGCCTCAGTGGCAAAGAGCACTGGCTGCTCTTCCAGCAGACCCAGGTTTGATTTCCAGCACCCACATGGCAGCTCACAACCATCTGTAACTCCAGTTCTAAGGTATCCAACACCTTCTCTTGACATTGCAGACATTCACAAATGTGGTGAACAGACATACATGCAGGAAACATACTCATACAAAGAGAAAAAGTGTTCATACAAACAACCAAAAAAATGAACAAATCGAAAAGTTTAAAAAATATATACATATATACATATATATATATATATATATATATATATAAAAATAAAATAGATGGTGTCAAGAAGAGTTACCCAGTACGCCTACAACCAGACACAGACAGCTATCTCTTCCCTCCTGCTACAAAAAAGCAGAGGCCCCACTGCCCAGGCCAGACCAGGCCCGATTCCTCCACATACCCAGTGTTCTTGCAACATGCGTTCTATTTTCATCACTAATTTTTTTATGGAAAACATGCTCCCAGACTGCTCTAGAAGAATTTGAGTCTTATTCAGGGTGTTCTCTAACTCCCAATTAAAGTTAGAAACCTACAGTGGCATCAGCTGAAAAATAACCCAAGTCTTTAGGAATAAGTTATTATGCTCTGTGGCGCCCTTGTCCAAAAGAAAAAAGGTATCAAAGGGGAAATGAAGGGGCTGGGAGACGGCTCAGCAGTTGAGCGTGGGTGCTGCTCCTGCAGCGGACCTGAGTTCAGTTCCCAGCACCTGTCACTCCAGCCTCAGGGAATCCAATTCTCTCTCCCGGACTCTGCGTGTGTGTGTGTGTGTGTGTGTGTGTGTGTGTGTGTGTGTGTGTGTGTAAAACAATAACAATTATAGAAGGGGAGATGATGAACTTGAGAGAATGAGGGGCACAGGAGGGATTGGAGTGGGAGGGAGAGGTGGAAATGATGCAAACCTGGTATTTATACATGAAATCCTCAACAACAAGAATAACATTTAAAATGACGCTTCAAATAATCTCTAATTTAAAAAAAAAAACAGGAATATTTGCTGTGACATAAAGGGAGCCACATGCAACTTGTAGCTCCCATGATTTTACAGGACAACAGAGGCACAAGCCGATGAGCAAACTCCACTTGGAAAAGCCTGAGTCACAGTGAAATGGAAGTTCTTAGAAAATCCCAGTCACTGCCAAACACACTTGGCTTACACCACCGAGAGTGGGTGGAAGAGTCTGATCGCACACGAACTCCTGGACACATCCTTGGGAGTTCCCTCCCAGGGGAGATTTGATTGGTGGACACACAATGCATGAGAGAACCCCATATATAACTTATTAACTGACCTCAGGCAAACATAAATGTTGGCACCACAGTCCAGCAAATGCCCTAACAACACTTTCTAAGCACACTCTCCCCACAGGGACATGCTGGGAATCACCCCAAGAAATGTGTCCTGCCCACAGATTGTAAGTGTAATGTTTTTATACACTATTTGATTGTACAGATCGAAGTGCTGAGGTTATTCCCACACTCTCCGTGTCATTGATTGACACCACCCAGCTGAACCCTGAGCTACCCGAGGGTTAAAGATTCGTGGAGTCTTCAACAGCCTGCCCACTCTACACAGCCAAGCGTGGCCAGCAGAGTGATCCTGCACAGGAAGAAAGAAACCCCCACGGGGAAGTCAGCCGACATTTCCCCAACAGGAATCTGACAACAGTGCACCTGAGCCCTTCCTCCACTGTGCAGAAATGTTCATCCTTTTTGTTCTTTAAAAAAATTTTTTTTTAATTACATTACTTTATTTGTCTGCCTGTATGTGCATGTGCACATGGGCCACATGTGGAGGTCAGAGGTCAACTTACAAGAGTTCGTTTTCTTCTTGGGTTCCAGGGATGAACTCAGCTCATCAGGCTTGGCAGCAAGCACTTCTACCTGCGGAGCCGTCTCGTCAACCCTCTTTTCTGTCTTACTTCCTGTGTTTCCTTCTTCTCCTATAACTCTACATTTACAGCTATTGTGACCTTCCCTTATTGGTTAAAACAAAACAAAACACAACACTCTCGTGTTTCTATGTCTTGTTCTCCATGTACCATCGTTCTAATTTTGTTCTTTTGTTCTTGAGCTGTTTTATTATTGGAAACCCTGTAGCAGGAATCTTAAATGGTCTTATTCATAAGAACAAACCTGGGACCAGGTATTGGGGTGAACACTGGAAGATCAGAGAAGCAGAACAAGCCACAGCTTCCTCACCTGGCCAGTTCCTCAGCTGGTCCTGTTTCCTCAGACTGGAAGCCTCTCTGTTCTCATCTGAATGAATCTCAGCTGAACTGCTGCTCGAAAGCCTGAATGCTTAACCAGCCAAATGCTTCTACTTTCTGGTCCTCACGCCTTATATATCTTTCTGCTTTCTGCCATCACTCCCTGGGATTAAAGGCTCACTTCCTGGGATTAAAGGCTGTGAGTAATCATGCTTGGCTGTATCCTTGAACACATGGATTTCTGCCTCTGGAAAGCTAGGATTAAAGGCGTATGCTACCACTGCCTATCCTCTATGGTTAATATTGTGGCTGTTCTGTCTCTGACTCCAGATAAGTTTATTAGGGTGTACAACATTTTGGGGAACACAATACCACCACAAAACCCTTCCCCTGTTTTCTTCTCTCTTTATACTGTCTAAGCTCTAGCTCTTTTCTCCACAGCACTCTGGTCTCTCCTCCTTTTCCTTTCTTTCATCTGGACCGCTTCCCTCTCCCTTTCCCTTGCCTCTTTAATCTATCTCATTTATTATCTTTCATTTACAATAAATAATTTTAAGGTTCTATTTTTGCTCATGGGTATGTGTATGCACCACGTGTGTATGAGTGCAAGAAGAGAGCATTGGATTCTCTGCATCTGGAGTTTCAGCTGGTTGTGAGCCTTCTAACACGATCGCTGGAAACCGAACCCAGGTCCTCTGGAAGAGAAGAAAGCGCTCAACTGCTGAGCCTCCTCTCCAGCCCCATTGGTTTTTACCTTACAGCATATTCCACATCATTTCTCCCAGTCCCGGTTCGGCGGCCACTGGTGGTGTGTCAGTTGGCTACAGCGGGTTTCAAGTGCTGCTCTGCATCTAGTGAGGGTCGCTGATGCCAATATAGCAATTGATTCCTCCTTCATGAACAACATGGGACTGAGCTTTTGAGAGAGGCATTCCAGGAACATTGCTGCTGCTGTCACAAAATGCCCTGACAAAAAGCAACTTTGGGAAGGAAATGGCTTACCTGATTTACAATTCCAGGCACAGTCCATCATCGAGGGGAAGTCAAGGCAGGAGCTGAGATAGCTGGTTCCATCACATCCACAGTTAAGGGCAGAAAGAAATGAATGCGCCATGCTGCCTGCCTGCCCTCACCTGGCTTTCTCCTGTCTGTCTAATTCAGGACCCCCCCTGCCCAGGTAACAGTACTGCCTACGATGGGTCGGGTCTTCCTGCATCAAGTAGCAATGAAGACACTCTGCCACAGACATGCCCACACAACAACCTGATGAGGGCAATCTCTCACTGAGACTCCCTCCCAGGTGATTCTAGACTACGTCCAGTTGTCAGATAAAGCTAGTTGTTACTGTGGGATAATGCTCTTGTACACTAGTTTAATAAAACACTAATTGGCCAGCAGCCAGGCAGGAAGTATAGGCAGGGTAAGCAGACTAGGAGAATTCTGGGAAGAGGAAGGGCAGAGTCAGGAGTCACCAGCCAGACACAGAGGAAGCAAGATGACAAGGCAGAACTGAGAAAAGGTACCAAGCCACGTGGCTAAACATAGATAAGAATTATGGATTAATTTAAGTGTAAGAGCTAGTCAGTAATAAGCTTGAGCTAATGGCCGAGCAGTTATAATTAATATAAGCCTCTGTGTGTTTACTTGGGGCCAAGCAGCTGCGGGATGCTGGTGGGAGAGATTCATCCTGACCACAGGGCCTGGTAGGAGGAGGAGGAGGAAGAGAGAGAGAGAGAGAGAGAGAGAGAGAGAGAGAGAGAGAACAAGGTCATGAAGTTGTTAGGGGGATTAGGAAGGCTGGGATCTAGCATAAGTTAGTGAGACACATGGAAGGTGCTCGTGTATGAAATTCTCAAAGAAAAAAGTTATAAAGTATTTTTGAAAGAATATGGCAACTAACAGAAACATACCTTTTTCAGTACCCATGAAACTTCTCAAAAACGAACCTTGTATGAGGCCATAAAGTAAGCCCTACCAAATAAAAATAATATCAACAATTGCTGTGTCCGTTGAGTCACAGTGAGGTCTCAGGGGCCATGAGCACTGGCAGCTCTTGCAGAGGACCCAGGTTCAGTTCTCAGCACCTACACACACACACACACACACACACACACACACACACACACACACACGCACGCGCACACACACACACACTCATCAACCACCACTGTTCTACACTGACACACACACTCATCAACCACCACTGTTTTACACTGACACACACACACTCACTCAAACACCACTATTCTACACACACACACACAGAGACTCATACAAGGTAGGAAACAGAAGGCCATAAGGGCTACTTTATGCTTAGTCAACATGATGCAGCTGTGAGTAACTGGTAACCATGAGTCAGCTAAAACATGGCTGACCCTGGACATGGTGAGAGGTTGAGTAAGCAATGATGCTGACACTAGATGTCTGGGACACCCAAAAGTAAGCAATGATGTAATCTATTATGTAACTATTCTCGACAAAAACGCCGCTTTTGGTGATTCTGTATAAATATGATCATGAGTGTTTTCACCTTTTGCCTTTGCCAACCAGCCTGTGCCTGTGTATACAATTATACAGTCTCTCTCTCTCTCCACACACACACACACACAGAGAGAGAGACAGAGAGACAGAGACAGAGAACAGTGAGCTGAACACTGTGGAAACACTCAGTATATTCCTTTACCTAAAAAAGTTGAGTTTGTTTGGGAAACAAGATGTCCATGTGGAACCTTGGAACAGTATTAAGAGCTACTCATTAAGTCATTAAGAGCCACAGATAACAAACCTGAGAGCTTAAAAAAAAAAAAAAAAAACATGGTGGGCAGACAGGACACACCCCCAACATGCAGAAGTTTGAGGGAGCAGCTCCCTTATAGAGTCAGAGACCCGGGAGGAGCTCAGGTCTCACACAAAGACGAGGAGGACCCAGAGGCACTGCAGATGTCCTCCTTAAGGAAAGCTGAGAGAAATTAACAAGACGGCAAAGAGCGGCGGCGGGAGGCAGCCAGCCCAGAGCCAGCCAGAGGCATCGTGGAGGGCAAGTGGTAGACATAACAGTGGGGGTTAACCAGCCAACAGCCAGCTGGAACCATCCTGCCTAGTAATGTGTGTAATCCCAGCCTGTGGGAGGCAGAGGCAGGAGGATTTCAGGAACCCTGAGACC
This sequence comes from Peromyscus attwateri, assembly GCA_902168425.1. Taxonomy (NCBI): domain Eukaryota; kingdom Metazoa; phylum Chordata; class Mammalia; order Rodentia; family Cricetidae; genus Peromyscus; species Peromyscus attwateri. The sequence continues at coordinate 1,689 of CABHPP010128482.1, read as the reverse complement.
AGACGGGTAGGGAGCTCCAGGTCGGCCAGGAGCTGCACAGCAAGGTACTGACTGTCTCAAGGAGCAGAAAAGGAAGGAATTTCCAGTAGGCAGGCAGCAGCCATGTCGACAAAGGGCGGGGGTGGGGCACAGTTACCTGAAAATGAAGCTGGTGTGTCAGTGTTAAAAATTAGGGACTTCCTCATTTCTACACAAATAGCAGTTCCATGTGTGCATCTTTGAGAGTTGTGCTTTTGCACTGACACCCTGACCTATAGCGTTTTGTCTGCTGCATTTTCTGGGGAATCCAGCCGTAGGCAGCTCCATCCCAATGCTGACATCAATACTGAAAGGAAAAGCCAAGCTGAGAGTCAGACTCGTGGGCTTCTTCAACTTTGCTACTTTGTCAGGACCCTCATTGTGTTCAGACTCCCTCGCATGTCATGAGCTACCTCTGAGGGCCCCTTGTGGTGAATTTAATCCATGCACGTCCTCTAACACGGGCTCATCCTAGCTGAAGGAAAAGGAACTGGTGTCTTACAGTGGGATCAGGCAATGACAGACAGAGGGACAGGGAGAAAATTCAGTCTCTCACTTGCAGAGAATGAAAAAGGAAATAATGAGCCAGGCACAGGGGCTCGAGTCTTTAGTCCAGCACTTAGGAAGCAGAGGCAGGAGGATCTCTGTGAGTTTCAAGCCAGCCTAGTCACATGGGGAGATCAGGACAGCCAGGTCTACAAATAGAGACCCCGTCTTAAAAGAACATAAAATAAACGAACGAAAGAAAGAAAACCCAAAACATTACATATTGTTCTAGTTTGCTTTGTGCACTGTTATAAAACACTGACCAAAAGCATCTTTGGGAGGAAAGAGTTTGTTTAAGAGTTTGTTTAAGCTTACAGGTAGTCTGTCATCGAGGAAAGCCAATGCAGGCACTCAAGGTAGGAGTCTGAAGAGAAACTGGGCCAGAGACCATAAAGATCCCTGCTTCCAGACTCGTGTTCAGGTGCCTTTATGCCTAGGGAGGGCACCACCCACAGTGGGATGGGCCTTTCTACACCAATTAGCAATTAAGAAAATGCACACACACACACACTGTGCTGGATAGTTTTATATCAACTTGACACAAGCTAGAATCAATCATCTGAAAGGAGGGAACATCAATTGAAAAAAATGCCTCCATAAGATCCAACTTTAGGGTATTTTCTTTTTTTTTTTCATTCTTTATTTATTTATTTCTTTTCCACAAAACAATTGCATTTTTAACATAGAACAATACATGAATCACCAGCATATATGCATACACAAAACTGCATCTTGAGTCAAGGTAGAAACAATAAATTTCTTCATTTAAACAGTTCCGTTTTTAATCCAGTTCCAGCATACAGTTCCTAGGTCATTACTATAAACTCGAAATTGTCCCATTGCAATGAAATCTCTATTGTGCATTTCATTTCTTAAGTCTCAAAATTCAAATGATAAATTCTGGTACTAACCTTCCAAATATGATAAATCCATAACCAAAATCTTTTTGTAGTTTTCTCATTAAGTTCAAAAAGTTCAAAAAAGTAAATTCTGGTATCAGGCTTTCACTCCCAAATATTTTCTTAATTAGAGATTGATGGAGGAGGACCCAGCCCATAATGGGTGGGGCCATCTGTGAGCTGGTGGTCCTGGGTTCCATAAGAAAGCAGGCTGAGCAAGCCATAG
>CABHPP010128480.1:24412-70314 GCA_902168425.1 Peromyscus attwateri | reverse complement strand
GAGAACAGGGAATCTGGGCTGAAGCCTTAGAGAGCTTTTGCTGTTTACTGCCTGAGGGTTTAGATTACGTCAGGGGTAGAAGACTGGGAAGAGAAAGGGACCCTGCCTCCGGGTGTGTTTCTTTTACTATAACTTTTTTTTTTCATGTTCTTGCTCATTCTCTGTGAGCTTTTAAAGCTGCTTCTTCCAGCACAAGCTCCTTTGGTTGTATATTAAACATGATGATGAAGAAGCCTTCACTTTTTTGTCTTTTATTAATTTACATTACTTGCATAAAACGATGGGGTTTGTGGTGATGATTTCAGGCGTATGTACAGTGGGGTCCTACCCACTACTCCACCCCCTTTCCCACCTCCCCTTCCCTCCCTCTGACTCCTTTCCTCTTCTCTCATCATTTCTCATCTACTTACATGTCTTTTCCTTTTTTTGTCCCTCTAGTTTCCAAAAATGAGGGGCACATGGAATTGTCTTTCTAATCCACCTTATTTCAGTTAATTTTCAAAAAATATTCCAACCTCCATTCTCCCATCTTCCCCTACCAGCTCCAAGCAACAAACTTAACAAGCTTGATAGTCAATATCCTTTACTCTTTGTGCAAGTAAAAAGTTACTTTCCAGTACATTATAAGGAAAAAACAGTGCACAGGAAATTCTGAAGCTACCCACACACAAGGCCTGTTAGTAGGGAATGAGGTGTGGTCAGGGCTCTCAGGCAAGTGTATGTGACCCACTTGCCATATGACTTGGACCTGAGTGGGCAGAGTTGGGAATTCTTAAACATTCACAATTAATCTGAAAATACCCCCTCCCCCCCCACACCTAAACAAACAACAAAATGCATGGGCCACCGTGGGCTGCCTTTTTTAAAAATTAGCATTCTCTAATTATATGGTTTGTGAACAAGAGGATGTAGTTTCATAAAGCTAGTGATTGTGAGAAGAGATTTACAAAAGAATTACAAAGTCTGCATAACCAAGAAAAACCAGGCAAAGGTGTGATGAAAATTTCAAACTATTGAACACATTTGTTGTAAAGCACTACAAATATCAAATTAATCGATGTATTTATTACCTATCATACACATGGCAAACATTTTGGCATCTCCTTCCTTTATTTCATGTGCTGCTAGCACTGTTGGGGTAAACAATGGTGTTTAAAATGACTTTTAAAGTTTGCCTGGATTGTAAAGACGGTACATTCCTCTCTGAAAAAGAAGAAAACTGCAGAATTTAAGTGAAAACATTCAATTCCCACCCCATTCTCTGAGTCCTTGGAAGCAAGCAACTGCTATAAATTCTTATAGTTTCTTTCCAGTGAAGCTAAAGAGATACTCTCTGTTGTATCACCATAGTTTGTTTGTCTAGATTTTTATCTCTACTGATTGATGTGTGGATATTGTCAAAGTTCTAAGGAAGACAGAAAGTCAGGTTCACATTGACTGTTGGCATATTCACCAAGCATTTTAAAGATCTATAACATGGGGAAGTAAGTATACAAATTACCTAATATGTTTCACCAAGATTAAGAAATAAATGAGGAGGGCACTCTAGAGGTGATTCAGCAGTTAGGAACACTTGCTCTTCTTACAGAGGACCCTGGTTCCCTCCCCAGCACTCACATCATTGACACTACTGCCAGTAGTTCCAGTCCCACAGATCCAACTCAGGCCTGGATTCTAAGAGCACCTGCACACATGTGATGCACACACAGACACATACATACACATGAATAAAGATAAATAAAAAATTTAAAAGGAAATAAATTTGGTCTAAGATTGCAGCTAAGACCCAAAAGTAAACTAAAAATCCCGAACAAAAAAACAAAACAAACAAACAAAAACCTTGAGTTTTACCTTTTTCCTCAAATTATTCTTCCTTCAAACTCTCAATAACCCCAGCTAAACATTACAGCTTCTTCCATAATGGCTTCTTTCTTCCTTTGATCCACCCTTCATAGTAATCTTTGCTACCAAAATATTTTTGTTGTACAAGATGGTAGCTCAAGAATAGAGTGGAAATGTTAGAATCTTATGGCAATGTGCACATTTACCTAAGCCGTCTGAACTGGTCATATTCCTCACCCTTTAAAAACTAAATGATGTTTTCCTTATATGGAGACTTGTTCACATTTTCCAGGTCTACAAGGGAACATGTACTTTATCTAAGGAATGGACAAATGGAATATCAAAGCATAGGTGAGTTCTCTTGTTCTTGACCTTGTGCAAGTTAGGATAGATTTTCTATTTGAATGTTTTCCTTATTGTGTTTTACTAGAAGAAAAGTGCATTGCCTGGTTCTTAAAATAACTATGTTCAAAATTATCTGAGGTGGTCAATGTCCTTACTTCATGTATACATGAACAGACATGAAGTTTTGTAGAACTAATTTTCAAAGCCCTATAATAAATGACCTAGGGCATAATATGGTTTAGGTCCTACTTACAGGGATATTAGACTTTTTCATATTATATTCTAGAAAGAATAGTTGGGCCATGATAAGATTTAAGTTTTTATTTAGCATTGTGTAATATTGATGTATTAAATGTTCTCATTTAATTCTAAGGTACTTAGGTAAAAGGCATTTAAGATATCAGTGCAGAAAGAGTTAATATTTGACCATCAATTATTTTTCTATATTATTCATTTAATCCCCACCATAACTCAGTGAAAAATGTATCATCTGCGTTGTGCAGGTGGGAAAGACTGGCTTGCACACTTAATACTGTACATAGCTGGCAGAAAGCAGAACAGAACCCCAAACCATTCCTCTCTGCTTTCCCCTGTGCTACTCAAAGCCTCGCGTGAGCTTTGTCTCGTGGGAAATGCCAGAAAATTCCCTGTGTCCTTGAGGGGCCGGCTTATGCCAAATGCGTCTTACATGTGAACTGGGCAGAGTTCTGTCAATGAGCTGAATGTGAGGATTTCCAACTGTGCTTCCAGGGGGGCTAGTTTTTCCTTTATCTGTGGCTGTCTTGCCTGGGTTTGTGCTTGTGTAGGTGTCCAAGTATGCTGAGGCTTTCCTAACATCTATGCAAGTAGCAGGGATAGCTGTGTGCAAATTTAAGCCTTTCTAATTGCTAGCTTTGTACTCTTGGGCCTGAACTTCTGTCCCATTTGCACAGTGGGATGTTGACATCTGTCTCACGGGGGATCAGCACTTTTAGTCAAGTAGCTCCTTTAAATGTTTCTTAAATTCATAAGGTAGAATTGAGGATATTCTTTGTTCCAACCCAATCTACTGTTCTCTGCTTGTTCTCATATACTGTTCCATATTTGAAAACAGATAAAGGAACATTGGTTTATAAACCTAGCACAGGCATAAGTCACAGTCTACAGCTCAGTCGGGGAAAAGGCAGAAGTGTTGTATTATCCAAAACAGCTGATCCTATCTACCCAGGCAGAGCATGTGTGCAATGTCACTGACAAGATGACATTTGCAAATAGATGATAAAGAAATGAAGACTTGTTCCAGAGTGCTCACAACCCCAGTGAGGCTGAGGTTCTCTAGAAAAGGACCTGGGGGAGCTCACACCCCATTGAGGCTGAGGTCCTCTAGAGAATGTTCTAGGGTAGCTCACACTCCAGTAAGGCTGAGGTCCTCTAGATAAGGGATGTCCTAGGGGAGCTCACACTCTTGTGAGGCTCTGGTCCTCTCAAGAAGGGCCTGGGGTACAGGGGCTCACACTTCAGTGAGCCTGAGACCCTCTAGAGAGTGTCCTCTAGTGAGGCTGAGTCCTCTAGAGAAGGACCTGTTTTGAGAGTCAGAGTGAAGGTCTGACTACTTTTGTGCCCCAAAGCACATCCACTGACATGAGTTGCCCACTTACACACATCTCAAAGGATGCCAGTTAAGAAAATACAACTTCCTCAGCAGCAGAAGGAATTTACATGAGCTGCTTTAATTAATCAACCTAGTCTCTATCTTGTAAATATAAACAGATAATCAAAGATGGTCAGAGCAGCAGTAGATGCATAAAGAAAGTAACAGATCAAAGAAGACAGATAATTCATGGGAGAAAATACATTTTCCTTTTTTCTTTTTTGTTTTAGAGTTGTAGTTACTGTATTCCGAGATGAGAGAAGGAATGTTATCTATAAATTAAGCAAAAGCCTTTATGCAACGCCCCCCCCAGAATTTTAATAAGATGAATAAACTGAAGAGTTTATGAAATGAGGACAGACTGTGCCTGAATATTGATAAATTAAATTATTGCATAGTTCATAACACCTGAGAGTTGCAGATTAGATGCAGTAGGTGTCCCTTAGTTTTGCTTTGAAGTCCTTTAGTCTTGCTGTGTAGCCCAGACTAGGGCAGCAGTCACTGCCTGGTCCAGGCTGTCCTCCCACTCACAAGCCTCCTGCTGTTCTGTCCAGACGGCTAGCATCACAGGTGTGCACTATCATGTACAGTTCTTACATCCTTGACTTACTGAGAGAAAACTGAGGTGCTGTATGAATTTATGAAACAATAAAGGACATTTAGGCTTTTTATTTGAGGCTATGAAAGGTAACGAACTGCAAGCGTACAGTGAGGACACCTGGGAGAAGAGGTGGGAAATGGATAGAAGTGAGTTACTTATCTGGGGTAGTGAGCCATTGAAAGAAAGTTTGCCTTATGTCGATAAGTCAAGCAGTAGAAGTAGAGATGTTAGTAGTGTTGAGAATTAGATATAATTAGTTACCAACCACCCTAGCAAATTCTGATACTTGCCTCTTTGTTCCCCATGTATATATTAACAAGCTCATTCTTAAATACAATTGTTGATGAGATCAATGATTCGGTGACTAAGACAATTTCCTTTGTTTGTTTAGAACCATACAACTTTAGTAATATTTAAACATCTAATCAGGTTTCTTCAAAGGCTATTGTGTGATGTGTTAAATACATGTGAATGATTACTTTTGCTTTCTTTTGTGAAAGTGAAAAATGTATTTGCTTAGGGTGATGAGTGTATGAAGTTGCACCCCTAGCTGGGGATCTACTGGCACTTTATAGATGCTGTGAGAATCATCTTTAAGGTCAACCCAGTGAGAGGACAGGCTCACATCCTGGGCAACATAAATTGGACTTGATAGGGTTTCTTTTTATTATTTTTTTTCTTTATTTTACATACCAACCGGTTTTCCCACCCTCCTCTCCTTCCATTCCCTCCTCCCACCTCTTTTCTGTACCCTCCCAACTCCTCTGAAAGGGTAAGGCCTCCCATGGGAGTCGACAAAGCATGGCATACCAAGTTGAGACCAAAGTAAGCTCCTCCTCCCTGCATCAAGGCTGAGTGAGGCATCCCACCATAGGAAATAGTTCCAAAAAGCCAGCTCATATGCCAAGGACAGATCCTGGTCTCACTGCTAGGGGCCCCACAAACAGACCAAACTACACAACTGTCACCCACATGCAGACGGCCTAGGTTGGTTCCATGCAGGCTCCTTAGCTGTTGGTCTAGAGACCGTGAGCCCCCACAAGCTTGGTTCAGTTGTCTCTGTGGTTTCCCCATCATGATCTTGACACCACTCCTTGTTCATATAATCCATCCTCCCTCTATTCAACTGGACTCCCGGGGCTTGGCCCATTTCTTGGCTGTGCCCATTTCTTGGCTGTGGACCTCTCTTTTGCTTCCATCAGTTACTGGATAAAGGCCCTACGATGACAATTAGGGTAGTCATCAATCTGAACACAAGAGAAGGCCAGTTCAGGGACCCTTTCCACTATTGCTAGAAGTATTAGCTGGGGTCATTCTTGTGGATTCCTGGGAATTTCCCTGGCACCAGGTTTCTCCCTAACCCTGTAATGGCCCCCTCTATCAAGATATCTCTTTCATAGTTTTCCCTCTCCATCCCTCCCCAACAGCCATCCAGATCCCTCATGTTCCCATCCTCCATCCTCTCCCCTCTACTCCCCTCCCCCTGCCCCCAGTTTACCCAGGATATCTCATCTATTTCCCCTTCCAAGGGCAATTCATGTGTCCCTCTCAGGGTCCTCATTGTTAGCTAGCTTCTCTGGGGCTGTGGATTGTAGCCTTGTTATCCTTTACTTTACACCTAATATCTACTTATGAGTGAGTACATAGCATGTTTGTCTTTCTGGGTCTGAGTTAGTCACTTAGGATGATTATTTCTAGTTCCATCCATTAGCCTGCAAATTTCATGATGTCATTGTTTTCTGCCACTGAGTAATACTCCATTGTGTATATGTACCACATTTTCTTTATCCATTCTTCCATTGAGGGGCATCTAGGTTGTTTCCAGTTTCTGGTTATTATGAGTAAAGCTCCTATGAACATAGTTGAGCAAGTGTCCTTGTAGTATGATTGAGCATTCCTTGGGTATATGCCTAAGAGTGGTATTACTGGGTCTTGAGGTAAATTGTTTACCAATTTTCAGAGAAACTGTCATACTGATTTCCAAAGTGGCTGTACAAGTTTGCACTCCCATCAACAGTGGAGGAGTGTTCCCCTTGCTCCACATCCTCTCCACCATAAGCTGTCATCAGTGTTTTTGATCTTAGCCATTCTGACAGGTGTAAGATGGTATCTCAGAGTTGTTTTGATTTGCATTTCTCTGATGACTAAGGATGTTGAGCAATTCTTTAAATGTCTTTTAGCCATTTGAGATTCTTCTGTTGAGAATTCTCTGTTAAGATCTGTATCCCATTTTTAATTGGATTATTTGGTATTTTGCTGTCTAGTTTCTTGAGTTCTTTATATATTTTGGAGATCAGCCTTCTTGTCAGATGTAGGTGAAGATCTTTTCCCATTCTGTGGGCTGCCGTTTTGTCTTACTGACCATGTCCTTTGCCTTACAGAAGCTTTTCAGTTTCAGGAGGTCCCATTTATTAATTGTTGCTCTCAGTGTCTGTGATACTGGTGTTATATTTAGGTAGTAGTCTCCTACGCCAATGTGTTCAAGGCTACTTCCTACTTTCTCTTCTATCAGGTTCAGCATAACTGGATTTATGTTGAGGTCTTTCATCTACTTGGACTTGAGTTTTGTGCATGGTGATAGATATGGATTTATTTGCATTCTTCTATGTCAACATCCAGTTATGCCAGCACCATTTGTTGAAGATGCTTTCATTTTTTTCTGTTGTATAATTTTGGCTTCTTTTTCAAAAAACAAGTTTTCCTAGGTGTGTGGATTTATGTCAGAGTCTTCAATTAAATTCCATTGATACATGTGTCTGTTTTTATGCCAATACCAAGCTGTTTTTATTACTATAGCTCTATAGTAGAGCTTGAAGTCAGGGATGGTGATGCCTCTGGAAGTTCCTATATTGTATAGGATTGTTTTGGCTATCCTGGGTTTATTATTTTCCCATGTGAAGTTGAGTATTGTTCTTTTGAGGACTGTGAAGAATTGTGTTGGGATTTTGATGAGGATTGCATTGCATCTGTAGATTGCTTTTGGTAAGATTGCCATTTTTACTATGTTAATACTTCCTAATTCAAGAGCATGGGAGATCTTTCCATTTTCTGATATCTTCTTCAGTTTCTTTCTTCAAAGAACTAAAGTTCTTTTCATACAGGTCTTTCACTTGTTTGGTTAGAGTTACCTCAAGATATTTTATGTTATTTGTGGTTACTTTAAATGGTATTGCTTCCCTGCTTTCTTTCTCAGCCCATTTATCATTTGTATATAAGAGGGCTATTTTTTTTTTAACTTTATCTTTTATCCTGCTACATTACTGAAGGTGTTTATCAGCTGTAGGATTCCCTGATAGAATTTTCTGGGTCAGGTCACTAGCAAAAGTTTGACTTTTTCCTTTCCAATTTGTATCCCCTTGATCACCTTTTGTTACCTTTTTTGTTCTAGGTAGACCTTCAAGTACTATATTGAATAGATATGGAAAGAGTGGACAGCCTTGTCATGTTCCTTATTTTAGTGGAATCACTTTGAATTTTTCGTCATTTAATTTGTGTTGGCTGTTGGCTTGCTGTATATTGTTTTCGTATGTTCCTTATATCCCTGACCTCTCCAAAACCTTTATCATGAAGGGGTGTTGGATTTTGTCAAAGGCTTTTTCAGCATCTAATGAGATGATCATGTGGTGTTTTTCTTTCAGTTTGCTTCTATGGTGGATTACATTTACAGATTTTTGTATATTGAAACATCCTTGCATCTCTGGGATGAAGCCTACTTGATCATGGTGGGTGATTTTTTTTTTTTTGATGTTTTCTTGGATTTGGTTTGCCAGTATTTTATTGACTATTTTTGCATCAATGTTTATGAGGGAGATTGGTTTGTAATTCTCTTTCTTAGTTGCATCTTTGTATGGTGTGGGTATCAGTGTAACTGTAATCTCATAAAAAGAGTTTGGTAATGTTCCTTCTGTTTCTAATGTGTGGAACAATTTGAGGAGTATTGGTATTAGCTCTTCTTTGAAATTCTGGTAGAATTTTGTGCTGAAACCATCTGGCCTTGGGCTCTTTTTGGTTGGGAGACTTTTAATGACTACTTCTATTTCCTTAGGAGTTATAGGTCTATTTAAATTGTTTATCTGGTTTTGATTTAATTTTGGTATGTGCTATCTATCCAGAAAATTGACCATTTCTTTTAGATTTTCCAATTTTGTGGAGTACAGATTTTCGGAGTATGACCCAATGATTCTCTGGATTTCCTCAGTGTCTGTTGTTATGTCTCCCTTTTCATTTCTGATTTTGTTAATTTGAATATTCTCTTTCTGCCTTTTGGTTAGTTTGGATAAGGGTTTGTCTATCTTGTTGATTTTCTCAAAGAACCAATTCTATGTTTCATTGATTCTTTGTATTGTTCTCGTTGTTTCTATTTTATTGATTTCAGTCCTCAATTTGATTATTTCCTGGTGTCTATTCCTCCTGGGTGAGTTTGCTTCTTTTTGTTCTAGAGCTTTCAGGTGTGCTGTTAAGTTGCTAGTGTGAGATTTCTCCAACTTCTTTATATAGGCACTTAGTGCTATGAACTTTCCTCTTAGCACTACTTTCATAGTGCCCCATAAGTTTGGATATATTGTGCATTCATTTTCATTGAATTTTAGCAAGTCTTTAATTTCTTTCTTTATTTCTTCCTTGTCCCAGTGGTGATTCAGTTGAGCATTGTTCAGTTTCCATGAGTTTGTAGGCTTTCTGCAATTTGTGTTGTTGTTGAATTCTAACTTTAACCCATGGTGATCTGATAAGATACAGGGGTGTAGCAGAAATCTTAAAGAGTCTTATTAACAAAAATAAAATTGGTTATTTCAATTTTTTTTTTGTATCTGTTGAGCTTTGCTTTGTTACTGAGTATGTGGTCAATTTTGGAGAAGGTTCCATGAGGTGCTGATAAGAAGGTATATTCTTTTGTGTTTGGGTGAAATGTTCTATGGATGTCTGTTAGGTCCATTTGAGTCATAACATCTGTTAGTTCCCTTATTTCTCTGTTAAGTTTCTGTCTAGCAGCCCTGTCCAGTGCTGAGAGAGGGGTGTTGAAGTCTCCCACTATTAGTGTGTGTGTGGTTTGATGTGTGATTTAAGCTTTAATAATGTTTCTGTAACAGATGTGGGTGCCCTTGTATTCGGGGTACACATGTTGAGAATTGAGACTTAATCTTGATGGATTTTTTTCTATGATGAATATGAAATGTCCTTCTCTATCTCTTTTGATTAATTTTAGTTTGAAGTCTATTTTGTTGGATATTAGGATAGCTACACCAGCTTGTTTCTCAGGTCCATTTGATTGGAAAATCTTTTCTGAAAACTTTACTCTGAGGTAATGTCTGTCTTTGGCGTTGAGGTGTGTTTCTTGCATGCAGCAGAAAGATGGATCCTGTTTTTGTATCTATTCTGTTAGCCTGTGTCTTTTTATAGGTGAATTAAGTCCATTGATGCTGAGATATTAATGAACAGTGATTATTAATTTCTGTTATTTTTTGGTTTTGTTGTTGGTGGTGGTAGTATGTGTGTGTGTTTCCCCTCTTTCGGATTTGCTGATGTGAGATTACCTATTGCCTGTGTTTTCATGGGTGCAGCTAACTTCCTTGGGTTGGCGTTTTCCTTCTAGTACTTTCTGGAGGGCTAGATCTGTGGATAGATATTATTTAAATCTGGCTTTGTCATGGAATATCTTGTTTCCTCTGTCTATGATGATTGAAAGTTTTGCTGGTATAGTAGTCTGGGCTGGCATCCATGGTCTCTTAGTGTCTGCAAAACATCTGTCCAGGACCTTCTGCTCTTTCGAATTTCCATTGAGAAGCTGGGTGTTATTCTGATGGATCTACCTTTATATGTTACTTGGCCCTTTTCCTTTGCATCTCTTAATATTCTTTCTTTATTCTGTATATTGAGTGGTTTGATTATTATGTGGCAAGGGGATGTTTTTTGTTCTGTCCAGTCTATTTGGTGTTCTGTAAGCTTCTTGTATCTTTATAGGCATGTCCTTCTTTAGGTTGGGAAAGTTTTCTTCTATGATTTTGTTGAATATATTTTCTGTGCCTTTGAGGTGGAATTCTTCTCCATCTTCTATCCCTATTATTCTTTAGGTTTGGTCTTTTCATGGTATCCCAGATTTCCTGGATGTTTTGTGTTAAGAATTTGTTGGATTTAACATTTTCTTTGACCAATGAATATTTTTTTTCTTATTGTATCTTCAATGCCTGAGGTTCTTTCTTCCATCTCTCGTATTCCGTTGGTGATGTTTGTAGTTCCTGTTCATTTACCCAGATTTTTCATTTCCAGAATTCCCTCAGTATGTGTTTTCTTTATTGCTTCTATTTCAATTTTCAAGTCTTGAACTGTTTCCTTTACCTGTTTAATTGTTTTTTCTTGGCTTTCTTTAAGGGAATTTTTCATTTCCTCTTTAAGGGCTTCTATCATCGACATAAAGTTATTTTTAACGTCATTTTCTTCTGCTTCATCTGTATTGGGATGTTCAGGTCTTGCTGTTGTAGAACCACTAGGTTCTGGTGGTGCCACATTGCTCTTTATGTTGTTGAATGTATTCTTACACTGATGTCTACCCATCTGGGCTTGGGATAATTATAGGTACAGGTGTTGATTCTTCTGATGTCTTTGTTGTATTGGTCTTTTGTTCCTTTATTGTCTGTTTCCTTTATCATCTTTTGCCGTGAATGTTCAAGGGTTCTAGAGATTGCCTGGTTGTCAGATCAAGTAGGGTTGTCTCAGCTGAGGTTTATAGGGGTTTGGGTGCCTAGGTCCAGTATATTGTCCAGTTCTTCTGGCTGGTGTGGGCTTTACTTGTGCCTATGGAGTCTGTTCTTCCAACTGGTGTGGGTTTTGCCTGCGCCTGTTCTTCAAAGAGGTGTGGGTGGCACTTGTGCCTATTGGGTCTGCCGGTGTTGCTGGAGAGAGCTGTTCATGGGGAGGCTGCTCTTCTTCTGATTGGTACAGGTGGTGCTTGTGCTCCTAGGGGTTGTTGATGCTGTGGGGCATGGTTGGCCTGGGGAGGATGATGAGTTCGGTGGGTCTGGGTGGCAGAGTGGGTCTTGTAGGTTACAGTGTCCAGTGGGGGGGTGGCGTTGGTGAAGTGGCCTGCCTACAGGACTCTTACCTGCTGGCCTGCTGCTGGGGCTGAGATGGACTTGATAAGCTTAATAAAAAGAGAAAGAGAGCACAAAGTCCTGTGGGTAGGGAGGTGAGTGGGAGTGCATCTTTGAGGAGTTAAGGATGGTGAATAGGATCAAAATGTATTGAAATTCTCAAAGAATGAAAGGATTATTTTTAAAAGAAGTAAAATCACACAAGTCTTTGCTCAAAGAGGAAGGAAAAGTTTATAGTCATAGAATTACATGCAAGTTGCTTGAGATGTAATATGAGTGGGTGTTAATTTGTTACTCTGTTATTTATTTGTTATATAGTTTCACCAGTGCAGATGCACTGACTAATTTGTAGCTTATTTTTTAGCTAGTGCTTATTTTTTTCTACTCTTCTCAGTTTTAGTCATCTTATATTTTTTCCTCCTTCCACCAGAAGTATCTTATCCATATTCTCCAATATTTTACATTTATCAAAACTTTTGAGCTTTGATTTTTTTTAACAAATAAATGCTTTATAATGACACAGCTTTAAAATGGTTTTATATAATATAAGTTCAAAATAGAAACTACATAAATCATTTCATGTAGTGTGCTCAGTTAAGAATGGTCAATATTGAACAATAACACACAGGAGACATTTTTTTTTTTTTTTTTTGGTTTTTCGAGACAGGGTTTCTCTGTGTAGCTTTGCGCCTTTCCTGGAGCTCACTTGGTAGCCCAGGCTGGCCTCGAACTCACAGAGATCCGCCTGGCTCTGCCTCCCGAGTGCTGGGATTAAAGGCGTGCGCCACCAACGCCCGGCTTACACAGGAGACATTTTTAAGCTTAATTTTGTTGAGATTATTAAATAAACAACCAGACATGAACTGAACTGTCAGTGTTGACACTGATGGGATGGAACTCACAGTTCTCCCATGATGATTAAAGGCAGATGCTTTCCTTGGCTGGAGGAGCATGTGAAAAAGCACACCTATCCAAACACAGAGACACAAAGTAAAGATGAGGTGACTCCAGACCTTAAAGTGGAAACAACACTGAATTGCTGTAAGTCACTGCCTACTTCAAAAAGAAGAGAGCAGAGGGGAGGGGAGGAGAGCAGAGGAGAGGAGAGCAGAGCAGAGGAGAACAGTGGAGAGGAGAGCAGAGCAGAGCAGAGCAGAGTAGAGGAGAGCAGAGCAGAGCAGAGGAGAGGAGAGGAGGGGAGAGCAGAGGAGAGGAGAGGAGAGGAGGGGAGAGCAGAGGAGAGGAGAGGAGAGGAGGGGAGAGCAGAGGAGAGGAGAGGAGAGGAGGGGAGAGCAGAGCAGAGGAGAGGAGAGGAGAGCAGAGCAGAGGAGAGGAGAGGAGGGGAGAGCAGAGCAGAGGAGAGGAGAGCAGAGCAGAGGAGAGGAGAGGAGAGGAGAGGAGAGGAGAGGAGAGGAGAGGAGAGGGCCAACACTTAAAGCTAGTGTGTCCCCAAATGCTTACAACTGTATTTATAATTTATATACAGAATTTAGACCTTTCAGCTTTTTAAATAATTTCAGTTAGATGTTTCTTTTCACTTTTGTGGAACCTGACAACTATTGCTCTTTTCATGTATTTTGCATTTCGTGTTAATAGTTACTAATTAGAGACAATTTCTACTCACAACTCATATATGTTACTATAGTTCAAAAGCACTGACCCCAGAAGACAATCTGTGCTCTGGCAGAAGGCAAACATCACATGCTGAAGTTAATGGACTGATAAGGGAATCTTGTGAAATGTTCTCAGCTGAGCTCGGTGCACAGCACTGTTTTTCAACATAGAAATACAGAGTTCACTAGAAAATGTGAAGCAGAGATAAAATATACGTAGAAGCCCTTGAACATGCACACACTTCACACATCCCTCCTCTCTAGCAGCAGATGGCTATTGATGAGCAAACTATTCATTTTGCTTTTGGTTGGGGGTTGTTTGTTTATTTTTGTTTTTGTTTTTTTCAAGACAAGGCTTCTCTGTGTAGCTCCTGCTGTCCTGGAACTTGCTCTGTAGAGCAGGCTGGCCTTGTGCTTGGATTGAGGTGTGCACCATACCGCCAGGCTGGAAAATTATTCTTATTTATAGTTTGAATCTGTAGAAAAGGAGAGTTCTAGAAAGCAGATATACTTTCAGTTTAAAAACAAACAAACAAACAAACAAACAAACAAACGAAAGCAAGCCTTGTCAAAATCTGACTCACATGTTACTACCTGCAAGAAGCGTTCTGATGAATGTTAATTCACTGAGACCCTGCATCTTGCTTAAAGATGGATTTGTGAAAAGCCAACTCTTCATATCTTTCCACAATTTATTTAATTAAAACCATTGGGGGAAAACCTACATTTTAATCTTATAAAGTGAAGACACAGCACTCCTCCATCTGTTCTGTTTCACTGTTTGGTGGTGCTTATTTGCTTATTTAAAAATTCAAATTATACGTGAAAATAGAAATTAGAGTAAAACACATTGAAAAAATTCCCTTCATATAGTTGTAAGTGCAGTTGGCATAGTAGTGAATGCCCTTCTAGGTTTGCACCTGTTTCTTTATGCAATTGTATACTTCTGTGGCCATACTCTATCTGTTATTCAGTATCTTCATTATATTTCATTGAAACATCATTCCATATCAACATTTCATAAGTTTCATGGACACATATTTTGTTGTTTTATTTTGTTAGTTTTTTTTTTTTTTTAATCAAAGAGTAGAGGAGCTGTTTTCAGTTTACATTGCTGTTTGAAATAGTGCTGTGATCACATTTTTATGTGCAGAGTGCTTTCGGTATTGGGCAGTGATCTCCACAACAAGTCTCTGGAAGATTTCCTGTGTTACACTTGAAATTCTAAAAAGTTAGGTGGCTCTCCTGAGAACTGTGCCACATGTCTTTCTATATCTTTCCTTTAAAACATGGTGAGCTTTTCATTTAAAAAGTATTTATTATCATTATTTTTCACTTTGTACTGCTTGCATCAAATCTAAGGCCTCACACTTGTTAGTGCTCAGCTACAGCCTAAAGTCCTCTTTCTACATCTTTGTCAACATTAGATTTTTATCAATCAGTTATATCTCTGCCAGTGAGATAAAAGAAAATTGGTTTTCATTAAAATGTAAACTTCTTTAATAAATTGTAAGTTTAAACATATTCTTATATCCCCAGCTCCCCTCACTCCCAGAGTCTCACTATGTATCACTGGCTGGCCTGGAACTTCCTATGTCAAATATGCTGGCCTTGAACTCACAAAGAGCCGCCTGCCTCTGCCTCCCAAGAGCTGGGATTAAAGGTGTTTGCCAACACACACCTGGCTGTTTTTCTCATTTTTATGAAATGTTCATACATTTTTCCATAGGCTTGTTTATGGTCATCTGGTTGATTTGTAAAAAGGTCTCTGTATGCTGGAGGCATGTTAACATCTGCCTGCTGTATGCACTGTGGTTATGAATTCACCTCTTCAATTATTTGACTTTTTGGTTTTTAGATGCTTAGGAGTCAGATCTATCATTCTTTGATGGTTGGTTGTTTTGAGACATGATCTTGCTAGGTGGTTCAGATTGATCTGGAACTCACCATCCTCTATGTGGTCTGTGAAGAGGCTTTGTTACATTGAGATATTTTTAAAAGTTCAAGAGCTTCAGTGGGTGTAAGACCGAGATGAAAGAGTGTTGAGTGATGACCAGAATACATTGTAACATGGATGAGATTGTTAAAGAATAAAAAAATTAAAGTATGTATTTCCCCCTGGTGCTTTTGTAGCTTTATTCATGTTATTTACACTATCTAGAATTAAGCTATACCACATAAAATGAGGCATGGCTTTGGTTAATTGTCTGTGTTTGAATTCTTAGTGGCTTAAAATACTGTAGAATGATCAAAAGATAAGATCTTGGAGTCAGACTTCCTGGGTCCAAATTCTGGCTCCATTGCTTAATAAGTGGGCAAACCTGACTGCCCACACACAAAACGAGGAAGGCAGAAACTACTTCCTGGTGGTATTTTTCAAGACTCACATATTAATGTACATAAAGGACTTAATGCACAGCACACAATGGGAGCTTGCTAAACAGTCTCTTACTGAATACCACTTCACATAGGAAGGACTTCTTGGCTTTATTCTCTTGCACTTAGCAAGATCTGGAAGTTTATAGTTCAGGATGAATTACAGCCTTGTAACATGTGCAGACAAGTTCTTTTTTTTTTAATCTTTCAGGATAGTCCGTATTCTTGTAATTACATTTATTTGTTTGATTATATTGTAAAGTATACAGAGCTGGGTGGGTGAGATGCCTCAGCAGGTAAAGACATTTATTCCCAAGCCCAAAGACCTGTGTTCAGTCCTGAGAGCTGTAGGGCAGAAGGAAAGAACCACTTCTGAAAATTGTGCTCTGACTTCTACATGTGTACCATGGCAAAAACATGCCTTGACATAAAAAATATACTTATTTGTTATTGGACTGGCCTTAGAGAGTAGCTCTGTGGTGGTTTGAATGACATGTCCCCCATAAGTCTTTTAAATCCTCAGCTGGTGGCTGTTTGGGGAGGATTAGGAGGTGTGGCCTTGTGGGAGAGAATGTCAGTGTGGGTGGGCTTTGAGGTTTCAAAGGAGTTCTTGAGATCTGCCTCCTGCTGTGGATCACAATGTGAGCTCTCAGCTCCTGCTCCAGATGCCTGCTGCTGTGTGCTTTTCCTCAGTCACCATGGACTTTAACCCTCTGGAACTGTAAGCTCAATTAAATACTTTCTTTTAGAAGTTGCCTTGGTTATGGTGTTTTGTTCATAGAAAGTAACTAATACAAGATTCTATCAGAAAAAAAAAAGACTTTTTCATGAATTTTAATGTTCCTTTCCATTAAGTACTACAAAATGGTATTCTTTCAACTATTCGATCTTTCTTTGTTTTATTTAATAAAGTTTTAGGCACGTATTCATTAAAAAATTTAAGTGTATAACAGCTCAGTGACAAAGTGCATTCACATTGTGCTGCAATCACCACAACCACCCATTCTCCAAAACAGTCTCACCTCCCAGAATGCTACTCTATCTGTGTCTATGAAATACTGACAGCTCAGTTTCCCAGCACCTAACTCCTGATAATGATCACTGTAATTTCTATCTTAATGAGTTTGACATTATTGGTACTTGAAGAAGTAGAACTATATAGTATTTATCTTTTTTTCTAACCTGCTTCTGTGACTTGGCATATCTTCCCAGTTTCAGCCATGTTTTAGCATTTATCAGAATGCTCTTTCCTTTTAAGGCTGAATAGTACCACTCTGGGTGTTCACACACCCTTTTGTTGACCAAGTTCCCAACCAATGAACATGTGGGCTGCTGTAAGTGTGGGTGTAAGGTTAAGCTGGAACTGCTTGCTGTTCTGTGCCCTTGTGTGCTTACCCAGGAGTGGGATTGCCAAGTCACATGATAAGGGTCCCTTGTTGTTTTCTTCTGTAACTTCACCGTTTTACATTCCCCAAGGCAATGCAAACAGGTTCCAGCATGTACATATCCTGGCCAACATTTCTCACATTTATTTATTTGTTATTTGTTTGTTTATTTATTGGTTTTAGTTTTTATTTTTATTGTGTGTGTATTGGTGAGGAGAGAGATGCCAGGGTGTACATGTGGAAGTGAGAGGACAACTTTTTGGAGTACATTCTGTCTTCCACCTTACAGAGGCTTCAGGAGTTGAATTCAGGTCCTCAGGCTTGCACAGAAGTGGCTTGCCTCCACTGCAGAGCCATCTTATAGCTTCTCACTTTCTGTATTTTGATAATAGTTACCCCAGCGAGTGTGAAAGGAATACTGAATGCTCTGAATTGAATCTTAAAGAGTAAACAGGAATATATCAGAAGAGAAAAATAGCTTAGCTGTGTGTTTTTAGCTTCCAGGAGTCAAAGTTATGGTTGGAACACTGAGTTTTAGAAATGCTTTTTCATCAATCCACATGAGATATAAAGAGTGAAAAAAAATCCTTTGGTCTTTTTTGTAAAGAAGCAGAGTGGGGCAGGCAGCCAATGTAAGAAATATTCATGCAGCTGTTTCCTAACTCGTCCAAAGAAACTTCTGAAAACTGCTCATAACATGCATGTTTAGTTTGTTATGAACCTATTGACTTAAGAAAAACCCAAAGTCCAATATGCTTTCAGTTTGTAGAAGTGGAGTACAGACAGACGTGTGGGTGGGTGGGTGTTCTGAACTAATTCAAACCTCAGCAAGTTTGTAAAATAATTCCAGTGTTCTTCATTTGCCATTTGGTCTTATTTCCAGCCTAGCCCACTTCAACTTCAGGACTGTGGCATGGAGTTTCATTTCCTGCCCAGGTGCTCCCATACTTGTTCCAGCTTCCACCAAACTGAACCCTTGCCCTCAAATGCCAAGCCATGAGAGGCTGGTTTTAGTCAGTCTGTACTTAGTCATAAAATGAACATCAATAAATTCCCCTTAATCACAGAACATACTTCTCAGCACTTTCTACCCAGAATTCTTCTTTAGAATCTTCAGTTTTTAAAGTGAGTCATGATCACTGTTTATGACTACTTTTTATGACTACTTTTAACCCAACCAGCAGTATGGAGCAGTATGCAATTCTCACCAAGCCCCCCTAAAACATTATGTCCATTGGGTACAAGGAATCATTCTGTTTTCAGAGCAAAGTAATCAACTTAGCTGTTGAAAAAAACAATAATTAGGCCACTATTCAAAAAACAGAACGAGGACCATTCTAAACCATAAGAAAAACACAACTATTAAAAATGATTGGTTAATTTGGCCAGGCATGGTATGGTGGTACACACCTATAATTCCAACAATTAAGAGGTAGAGGCAGGTGGATCTCCATGAGTTCCAGGCCAGCCATGCCTACATAGTAAGACTTTGCCTTAAAAACAAGCAAATGGTCGTGCGATGGTGGCGCATGCCTTTAATCCTAGCACTCGGGAGGCAGAGTCAGGCAGATCTCTGTGAGTTCGAGGCCAGCCTGGTCTGCAGCGCGAGATCCAGGACAGGCACCAAAACTACACAGAGAAACCCTGTCTCGAAAACAAACAAACAAACAAACAAGCAAACAAACCACAAAAATACCCATTAATTTATTATACACAAAGTGAAAAATGCTCTGAAATTAAATTGTGCTCATGGTTACAACTCTGTGAATATGGTAAAGCCACTAGACATTAAATGAAAGAAGTTTATAATATGTGAATCTCAACAAAGCTGGTTTTGTCATAAATACATTACTTAGTGCAGCAAATGGGCATGCATAGTAGTAGTTAGTTAGTCAGCTGAATTCAACTGAGTGCCCAACAGCTGCCATTGTTAAGGTAGCTTGAATGGTGACTTTGGAATAGGGAGTGTTTGTAGCCTTATTTGATTGTCACAGAAAGCTTTTGGGGAAGGAAACGTTACTGTCAACACCTTTAATAAGCTGCTCACTTGATAGGGATGCTTGAGCCTAGGTATCTGCTCACCTAGTAGGGGTGGAGTTGGAGCTTTGAGCCTAGGTACAACTCACTTAGTAGGGATGGACTTGATTCTTGAGCCTAGGTATCTGCCACCCGGGCTCTGCTTCTAAAACACTGAGCAAATCTTAACATCTAGAACTGGCTTGACAGCTCCCTGCTAAAAACAGCCAATACCCTGAGGGTCTGTATCATGTCACAGACAGAGGGAAGTTCTATTTGGTTGTGGCTTCTTTTCAGTCAGTTGAATCTACAAAATAGCTACTTAAGTATAATAGACATTCTCTGAAAAGAAAATTGATCTGATTATGCAGTTTAAATACATTGTAAACTATCCAGAGCTGGGTGGATGAGATGCCTCAGCAGGTAAAGACATTTATCCCTAAATCCAAAGATCTATGTTCAGTCCCAAGAGCTCCAGGGCAGAAGGAAAGAACCACTTTTGAAAATTGTGCTCTGACTTCCACATGGGTACCATGGCAAAAACATGCCTCGACATACAAAATAAGCAAATGTAGTATAAAGCTTCCAGAGCTAATGCAGATACTTTGTAAACTGCCATGCCCAGTTATTGTGTAGTCTCTGGAATTGCAACATTGTTATTGACTATACATCCACTCAGGGGAGGGGAATGAAAGCTATTATGTTGCTGGAGAAGACAGTCTCCCATTGTTTTATACATGAGCTCAGCCGACCATTTAGGGAACTAGGAAGCAAAGTAAGTTTCTGATAGGAAATGTTGTTCTAAAGAGCAATAGAACACCTACATATGCAAATTTTATCTGCAAGGACATGTTTGAGATTAAGACTTGGGATAATTTCTTTCCTTTCTCTTTTACAGAGCTCATAAATCCATGGAGTTTCTATCCCTTACCTTCAAGCTCCCACCCACAGGGTATTTCTAAGAAATGTTTCAAAGTTATACAATGTAGTGATTAATGCAAACTTTAAAAAGTAGGAATTTAAGATGGACAAATTATTTTAACTTTCTGCTTGTGTTTTAGCTGAGTGGCTTATAGCACAATTTCTTGGTATGTCAAGCTGAATTTCATACTTTTTAGTTTGAATTAACTGTCCTTGTTTAGTTCTCAGATAATAGCCCATTGGAAGGATGTATAAAGGTGAACATAATTCAAACCTACCATCCTAGGAGCTTCCAGTCCAGCAGTCAAGACAAGCATGTCAGTAACTCCAAAGCCAGTTATAGCAGGAAAATCAGACGGACATTTCCTGAGCATAGACTATGAGCACTACCCTTTCAGGGCTTTGGTTAAGTAGAAGAAAAGAGGAACAAGTAATAGGCCAATCACAGGTCCTGTCGGCTTTTCTGACATGACTTCATGGAAAACACAGGATTAAATAGGATTTTAGTCTGAAATAAGGAGTGGTTTGTGAGAACTTGCTTCTGTCAAGCCCCCCGGGAGAAGGAGGAGAACAGGCGAAGGAAAAGACCACACAGCACTGGAGGGAAATGGGCCCAACAGGAAGACTGTGCACTTGGGAGAGTGGTGGCTTCCGGCTTCTACTGCTGTGAAGAGACAGCAAGACCACGGAAACGCTTATCAGGAAAGGATGTCATTGGGCTGACAGTTTCAGAGGTCTAGTGCATTATCGTCATGAGAGGCAATATGGTGGCAGACAGGCAGACATGCTGTTGGAGAAGGAGCTGAGAGTTCTACGTCTTGATCCGCAGACAGCAGAAGCAACTGTGTGCCACACTGAGCATAGCTTGAGCATAGGAGACCTCAAAGCCTGCCCTCCCTCCCCCCCCCACTCCAACGAGGCCATAACTGCTCCAACAAAGCCACACCTAATAGTGCCACTCCCTATGGGGCCATTTTCTTTCAAATCACCACAAGAGGTAAACAGGGGAACCTATTATATTCTATTTTTTTAGTAGACTCATTCAATGGACCAAATTCCATATGAATTGAATTGCACCACATCAATTCATATGTTGATCCGAGTTCCAACCCATTTGGATGTGACCAAATTTAGAAATGGTATTGTCACAGATGTACACAGTTAATATGAGGCCCTCCTGGACCAGAGTGGGCTTCTAATGCAATGTCAATGGTAACTTTATAAAAACTTAGATAATTAGACACAAATATAGGAGGCTGATAAATAAAGATGAAGGTGGAGAACAGGATGATATAGGCCCTGCCAAAGAATGCTCCGGGCCACCAGCAAGCCATGATAATCCAGGAGAAAGTCTTGGCATGTATTTGCTTACATGCTGACTCTTCAATATTAAGCTTCCAACCTCCAGAACCAAGAAACAATACATTTTTATTCTGAAAGGTAACATAGGGTATGCACACTAATGTCTGGAAATAGCAGGTCCCAAGTGCCAGTCAGAGGTGATGTACATAAAAATCTTCCATCCACAATAAGGACAGAGTGGCTTAGCTCATGTCTTGAATGAATATATCCACACAAGCTGTTTAAACCTGTCTTATGTTCCAAATCCACTTCATTTCTCAGAGAAAACAACTCTTTGGCTAGAGTACACTTTGAGAGACCATATGGGGGAATTAATCTTTGCCACCATCCTGGACAGGTTACTCGTCTCCATAAATCTAATAATAATTCTTCCTATCCACAATGATTGCCCAGTCACGCAATGGAACTATCAAGAGTTTTTATAAAGATAAAGCTAAGTGAAGTTGCCTATTAATATGGGAAGACTCTGGATAGGTGAGAATGTGGTTATAATTTCTGGAAATGTACTGTTAGTATGGTCACTCAATAATCAATGTTACTGTAAAAGAAAACCAGCTTTTTGCATTTGAAGCTCAGCATTGGTGTCTTTGGTTAGGCAAGAGATCTTTCTGTACAATTCCAACAGTCCTTAATGGTTGAGTTACCGTGTGGGCAACTTCCCTGACAGAAGATCTTTCCTTTGGGCACCTCCTAAATGCATTCAGCATTATGCATGTACAAGGCTTTGGGAAGTCGTTCTGTGAACAACAGCCACTAGATTTAAAATACTGTTTTATAAAACATAATAATGGATTCACTACTGGCCAAATATTATACAAATCAAACTTGGTCCCTTCTTTTCTCAAACTAAAATAAAACCCAGAATTTCTAAGTGGCCATAGTCTTCAGAATCCTCCTGTGTACAGGAAACTACTATAAATAGCCCATAAAACATTGCTGGAAAAATAGGCTGTCTGAACCTAAAAGCACAGCGGTACCTCACTGGTGCTAATACCTGATGATTCCCATGGATATATTTGCCTCTTCTACATTCAATCCAACTTGATATTCAATCCTTTTTTGTAGTATTGACAAGCAGGGATTTGATGTTCATTTAGGCAGCTGTTGAAGTAAATCAGAGGGAGAGTGATGTGATCGATGGTGCTGAGCGTATTAAGTGAAGCTGACCAAGTGTGAACTAGGGCAGCCTCCTTGATAGTAACCCATGCCCAACTCTAAGCCCTCAGTATTTGAGATTACAGGGAAGGGGGGATGTTGAGAGCTTAGACCTGGTCCTCCCAAAGAAGGAAGCTGCTGCAAAGCCAGTTTCTGACATTGAAAGTGGGACATCGATTTGCGTGCTCTTCCTTGGGAAGATTGATTCTCACATTCTTAGCATTCCTTAGTTGTCTAGGGTAGAGGCCTTGTGAATTTTCCTCTGTCCAGGTTAGCATGTCTATTTGTGTTGTCCATGTCCAGGTCGTGTTTAGGCATCCATGTTGGTGAGTCTTCATGGGTGTAGCTTCTGACATTTCTATTAGACATAGTCTCACACAAACTCCCTGATCCTCTGGCTCTTATAGTCTGTCTGGCCCTCTTCTGCAAAGATCCCAAGCCTTAGGTGTAGGAGTGTGTAGTTGATGCATCAGTTGGGACTGAGCTCCAAAACTGTGCAATTTGATTGGTTGTGGTTTTAATGGTCTCCATTTATTGCAAAGAGAAGTTTCCTTGTTTTCCAATGCCAAATGGTTAGCCCTGCAAGCATATACATACAGTAACATTATACAGAGTAAGCAGGTTGTATTTATGTATTTAGGAATGTATACACACACATGATATGTGTATAACAAAATTTAAGAAAAAAGATGATGGATTTGTAAGAGAGGAAGGTAGGGGTACATAGGAGGGTTTGGTGGAGGGCAGAGAATGGAGAAATGATAAAAAAATTATCTTATAATCTAAAAAAAATTAGTTAAAGAAAGTGAGCTATCACAGACTGAATTATCAGCTTTCTCCCTTCTCCCTTCCTTCCCTCCCCCCCTTTCTCTCTCTCTCCACAGTCTCTCTACAGAGCTCTGGCTGTCCTGGAATTCGATATATATACCACTCTGGCCTTGAAGTCACAGAGATCCACTTGCCTCTGCTGGGGTCAAAGGTGTGTGCCATCATGCCTAGCCTTGAATTCTCAATTTTCTAAGAGCTGACAGAATTTTTTTTTTTTAACTTTTTGTTGTTGGAAGCAATGAGCTACTTATTGCTGTGGTTCCTTCTGGCAATGGCTTAAGCAATGCAAATGGAAGGTCTTAAAGTCTAGATGTCAGGAGTTTATGATGGATTCCAACTGTGTTACAGTCAGGCTGTTGACAGGGCTGTACTTTTTTCCAGAAATTCTAAAAAAGAATCTACAGTTCTCTACTTTCTTGAGGCTGCTTGCATTCCTTGGCTTGTGGTCTCTACCTCCACCTTCAAAAGTGGGCAGCATAGTGTTTTCAGAAATGCCTGCCCATCTGCTTCTTTGATCTCAATCTCTATTTCTGAATTTCCTACCCCCTTTCCCTTGTAAAGAGTCTTAATTACACTGGGCCCACCATCAAGAATAGTTGGGCAGCTCCTCTCAAAGAAGACAGTGACTGCATATTTGACTGGATTTCCAGCTGCAGTGTGAGACGGCCAGATGCCAGAGCTCAAAGGTTGGATTAACTCCTTGGTATAAAGTTAGGAAAGTGTCGCGAACAAAGTCTCACCCTAAAAGTACCAGAGGGAGGGGTCTCGACAGCAGCAGAGGAGGCAGAGAAATGATGGGAAGAGGTTAAGATCACTGCATATGCTCGCTGGGAGAGCTGTTCGCTAGCCAGGTCTTCACATTTGCCTTTGGCTAACTTAGGAGCTTTCCACACTGGGTTTTTTGTTTCGTTTTGTTTTGATTTTTCTTTTGACAACATTTAGGATTTTAGGAACCCTGGATG
The DNA here is from genome assembly GCA_902168425.1 of Peromyscus attwateri. Taxonomy (NCBI): domain Eukaryota; kingdom Metazoa; phylum Chordata; class Mammalia; order Rodentia; family Cricetidae; genus Peromyscus; species Peromyscus attwateri. The sequence continues at coordinate 46,193 of CABHPP010128480.1, read as the reverse complement.
AATACTGGGACATGTTGTTACAGCATGCTTCATAAGTCAGCAGAATTCTTTTCTATTCCTATCTAACTGTGCTGTAGTCACACACGACCTCTTTCGGGTCATGGCTCCCTCTTTGTCACTGCAACACTGAAGGCCATTTCTTTCCAAGGAAGAGCTTGGGTACAGATGCAACCTATCGTAATGAGTGTCACACTAGGGACATCATAACAACAATCTGATAGATCAGGTTGCTTTTTAGCTTCATTGGAAACTTGTATGGATCTGGCAGGGCATTTTCACAAACACTGGGCAATCACTTTGCCACAATTTATGGTCTGTCTAAGTCAATGCTAAAGCAGTTCAGTTATTCTGAATCAGAATCATGACTGGGTTGAATTTTAATGTCTGATGGCAAAGAAAGGAAGGAAGGAAGGAAGGAAGGAAGGAAGGAAGGAAGGAAGAAAGAAAGAGGAAAAAACTGTTTTCTAACTTGTCCCATTTAGTACATTTTTGCATTATTGTGCACATGCATGAAAACATATCTCAATCCAGTTTCAGCTTCCAAATAAACATCAGCTTCAAGTAAATGCTTCCGAAAGACTACAAACACTGTGCTTTGTGTATGACCACAAAATGGCTCAGATTTCCAAAGTTTAGTCTTCAAATGACTTAGATTTGCTTAACCATCAGAAAATACAATACAGGTGGGAGGTTAACATATTATTATTGCTACCTAGAAGAGCCCTTTCTTCCAAATCAATGTTTGTTAGGCAAACCAATGAACATTGGAATGATAATTGCTCTTCTTTATGTATACTTCAAATATTTCTTTCTAGAATTCACAAGATTCACCTCCTTTAAAATATATTGGCCAAGCCATTACATTGGTTTTGTGTCAGTGTAGGGAAGAGGCCAGATCACAGGTACCCATTCACACCTCCTGCCTCCTCCCTCTGCTTTATTCTTCATAAGGTAGGATCTATGCTTATCGTGTGTGTGTGTGTGTGTGTGTGTGTGTGTGTGTGTGCCTGTGCCTATGTCTGTATGTCTATGTGTAAAGGGATTCTATCTTTAAAATGTAAATTCTTATTTTTAAAGAAATAAAATGTACCTTAAAAGATACACCACAGAATTGGCATATGTAACAGAATTAAGTAAAAATGAGAAAAGAGAATCAGCAACAACACATTGATTGTATTATAGTTTGTGTGAGAAGTCAGATTCTGAGCAAGAAAGGTAATAAAAAGATGTATAGAGCAAATCATCTTTATCCTATAGATTCCTGTCAGAAACACACAAGTTTTTAAAAATGTAAAGTACACACTTACTTTAATATCTACTAAAACAAGAGTAAATAAGCCAAATACAAACAAACAAATAATACTAAACATAGTGACATTGGGGGTAAATTTACAAATGAATTTAATAAAATTCTGGGAGATTGAAAATGAAAATCGTTGTTTTTATAGGTGGTATAAAGTTGTAAGATGGGAGCTGATTTGCCCTGCAGCATCTTTGGACCTCCCTGGCCTCAGAATCAATAGCAAGTGAATGGGAGTCAGAGGATCAGGAGATCTGCTTGAGGTCTGTAATGAATGACTGGTACTGTGGACACCTTCCTCAAACATCCAAGGCAAACCATTAGCTGGCATCTCTTTTTAAACTGAATAATGTCTGTGGAAAGCAGAGACTTGTATATGACCTAGGACAAAACAGAAGGCTTCCCTGTGCTTGCTGAACAATATGTAAATGCTAAAACCGAGGTTGTGAAAAGGTAAAATATTAGCTGATAGGAGGGATAGAGCATGAGAGGAGACAGAATACCAATGCTGATGCCAGCAATGTAGTCATTCATTCATTTACTCAACGAGTATTTATCAAGGACCTACTGAGCACAGGCAGTAGCCTAGGCTTTGGGGGACAGGGGAAGAAAAAGTCAGACAAAGCTTTTCAGCTTCATGTAGCTTACATTGCCATTAGCAAAAAAAGTGGAAAGAGTTACCCCAGGGACTGGTAGAGTAAGAAATGAAGGTTTAAATATATTTAAAGATAACGAGTAGAACTAACAGCAACACACATTGAGAAGAAAAGAGGTGAATGGCCTAAATCTTAAGCACTCACCTAAGAGGTTTATCAGGTCATCTAGAAAGTGGGTAAGTCAAAAGAGAGAGAATCATAGTATCTAGAATTAGGAAGTAGCCATCAAAACGAAAAGAAAAACACTCGCAATAGTTTGCTTTTAGGGCGAGAAGAGAAGGGCAGTTGTCATGTTTCCTTTGTGTGAGTCTGCTCTGCATTGCTACCTGGTGTGTGTATTGTGTTGATTAGAATACAGACACATAGTTTAATTAGGTGACTTCTAAGAACAGTTACAATCAATAAAGACTCATAATTTTTCAGCATCAGAGGATTAAGTGTGAAATCAATTAAAAATGGATTTTTCCTTTATACCTCTCTTAGTAATTACTTGAAAACAGACACATGTAGATGTAACCAACTGCCTTATTAAATAAGAAACACAGAGCCAATGTAAAGATGAAAGCCCAAGAGGTCAGAGCTAAGAGTCTTACCCGCTTTCCGCCAGCTAGCCTGCCCCGCCAAGAGACCTCTCCAAAAAGGGAGTTTCTTCCTGTGCGGTTGTCTTTAAATAGAATTCTGTTCTGCCTTCTCATTGGTTGTAAACCCAACAACGTGACTGCCTCGTCACTGCCTCTCTGTACAGACCTCCAGGTCTTCTATGGTTGGTATTGAGATTAAGGGCGTGTGTCTCCAATGCTGGCTGTATCCTTGAACACACAGAGATCTACCTAGTTCTGCTTACCAAGTGCTGGGATTAAAGGCGTGCACCACCACTGCCCTGGCTTTCTCTATGGCTTGCTAATAGCTCTGACCCCTAGGCAACTTTATTTATTAACACACAAATAAAATCACATTTCAGCACAAATAAAATACCACTATAGACACATTTTCAGTACCTCTGGCTGTAGTTAACTTAGACTTTCTGGACAATGAGACATGTCTGCTCCTGGCTGCACCAATCTACTTCAGAAAAGATATGAACATTGAAGAAACTGCATAGGAAGTTAAATTTCACTGTGGCAAAAGTTAGCCACTGGGTAAGAAAGTGCCCTTGCATCGACTACTGACAGTATGCTATCCAAAATGGACAAGCAGGACACACACACACACACACACACACACACACACACACACACACACACACACAAAAGAAGGACTACCAATCTTTGCCAAGACAAGTGTGGTTGCAGCTTTGGCAACAGGCATCCTCTGAGGCCAGGACAATATGACACCATCGCTGAAGTGGCTTTGCAATCCCAAAAAGGTACAGTGCTCCTTCCTTCAAAGGTAGCTGAACAGGCAGTAGACCGATGACTCCTGGTGTGCAGTGGAATAGTGGCTGGAACAATTATTCTTGGAGAGGTAACTAGGCTGGCAGAGTCTGGACTCTCAACGGTAGACTGGCATTTAATAAAGGAGATGAAGCCACTCACAAGACAAGAAGAATGGGAAGCTGAATTCCAAAAACACCAGCAATTTCCAGAATTAAAAATCCTGAATCATGACATGACACTGTCGGAATTCAAGTTTATCCGGTACATGGACTACTTGCATTGAATGTGGAGTAGAGTTGTAGGCCTTGTGTACATCCTGCTTCACAAATGAGTCTGTCAGATATACTAAGCCTGTAGGTCAAAGATGATGCCCCAATGTTGCAGAGAAACCTCGAGTGACTGTCCAGGCAGTTGGCTGTTTCTGTCATAACTCACATTTTTTGAAAGTTGCTTGTTTGGACTTCCTATTTTACTAGATAATATTATTTTCTTCTTGGGTCTCTGAGATCAGATAGTTATAGTTCTCCTTGTTAAGAAATTCAGAAAAGAAACTCACTAAGAGGTGTTAAGAGTATAAGTTTGAAAGACATCATAAGATAGTTTTCTGTTGGTAATACAAGATAGGATAGAAAGTAAATTAGATACATTTTGGATTCACAAAAATAGGATAGATAATGGAATATTTTCTCTGAATTTGTTAAATGCAAATGTACTAGACATTGTTGATGTATTTATTGCTTGTATATATTTTATATAGTTATGTACTTATTGTATATAATTTTTCTTATATTAGTTATAACATTTTTTTATTTTTTTATTTTTTATTAGACAAAAAAGGGGAAATGTGGTGATGTATTGTGTCCCCCAATATGTTGTGTCTCCCAATAAAATAAAACTGCCTGGAGATCAGAGGAAAAATCCAGCCACTATATAGAAGTCAGGCAACAGTAGCACATGCCTTTAATCCTATCACTTGGCAGGAAGGGATCTGTCTGGATCTCTGTCAGTTCAAGGCCACACTGGGAACAGAGCCAGGCATGGTGGCACATGCCTTAAATTCCAACACTAGTTAACCATGGAGGTCTGGAGGTCTGTACAGATAGACAGGAAGTGACAGAGCTGAGCAGGAAGAGGAAGTGATGTAGCTGGACAGAGAGAGCAAATCAGATGGTAGAACAGCAAGGCATACATGTATGGGTAGACAGGAAGTAGCTTGTTGTTTGGAAGCTGCGGAGTTGGTGAGTTGAGGTTAGCTGTGGCTTTCCCTATTTCCCTGACCTCTCATGTTTTCACCCCTATATCTGGCTGCATGTTTTTTATTTAATAAGATCATTTAGTAATTTGTCTACACTTTCCCCACCACTGAGTCTGTTGGTGTTATTCTTTATGTAGCCTGGGCTAATCTTGAACTCATGATATAGCTGAGAATGACTTTGATCTGCTGATCTTCCTGCCTCTACCCCCTAAGTACTGGGATTATAGTCATGTGCTACCACACTTGCTTTGCCTTGTTTAAAGGATAATTGCAATGTGAATATGGTTGGCAGAGAGTAAGTGGGATGAAAATTGCAGGAGAAGAGAACTGAAAGAGAGGTCATATCATACATGGCCTAAAGAATAATGCAAAACTTAGGTTTTAGTCAGAAGGTAAGGAAAATATTGTGTAATTTAAGTAATAGGTGTACTTTAAGTGTTAAGGAATTATAATGGTTGTGTATAGGGAGGGATGGACTCTATGTGGATGTGGGAGGGTGGAGGCAGGAATGTCAGTTGCGATTATACACTGATATAGGCACAATATGATGGTGACTTGATTAAAGTAATAGAAGAGATGAGATTCTGTACATTTGGAGGAATGCCTTTTTGAAAGATTGGGTATATGGTTCAAGAGAAGGAAAAAATACCAAGGATTAAATCAAAGTTCATAAAGTGAGTAATTAGAAGATGGGATCTCCATTTCCTAGTAAGAACAAGTACATGAAAAAGTTTATTTGGGAGGATAATCACTTAGGGTTAAGTCTGGCTATGCTGATCACATACAAGCAGAGTCAGAGAATAGACAGTTTGTCTTATGAATCTGAAATCCAAGAAAGAAGTAAGAGTACAATAAAGAGAAGTTAGGGTAGGCTTTCCTGGTTTGCCTTTGATGAAGAAGGCCCCCTGAAACCAAGAAAGCTCCAGATAAATGGATGAGTTGGTCATCCTACATTTGGATTATAGATCTAAGTTTGGGGGTCTTTGGTACATAAAGGCCATCTAGAGCCAAAAGATTGAAAGAATTGAGGTTCCCTAGAGAGTAAGTGAATTATGGAAAAGAGTTGGCTGAAGGTAACTCATGCACTTAAAGAAGTTGAGGAAAATTCAGTAGAAGAGTATACAAAAGGAGAGTCCAGGGAAGTAGGAGAGAAAGTTAAGACAGTGTGATGTCCTGGAAGACAGTAAGGAAATGTGACAAATGGTGAGTACTGATCAAGTATACCAAATATGGGTAATAGGTGAAATAACATAAAGATTGAATTGACCCTGACTTTCTCAATGCATAGATAAAATGACATAAAGATCCTTGCAGACCAGCTCCCACTTTTTTACAACAGGGAACTCTTGAGAAGAGAGGGATAAGAGATATTTGGATAGAAGGATAGAGGGGAGAGAAACAGATAGAAGCACAGGATAGCCTTGGGAGGGCCTGGATCATTATCCACCAGCCCCTTCTGTCTCTTCTAAAGGGCTGTTTATAGGAATGCCAAGGGGTGGAGCAAAGACTTCCCCCCTAGATTAGTCAAGTGTAGACCCTTCCAATCACCTGGTAACCATGCACGTGGTCAAGCCATCCTCTAATGCAGCCCTGCTGGGTAAAGCAAGCTCAGATCTCACTAGGAAACCTTTGTAGGCCTCCACAAAAGATTGAATTGACATTGGCTTTCTCAACGTAAGGTCAGCATGGAAAGGATTTTTTTTTTACTATGAAATTATGGCATAAAGCCTGGATTGGAGTAGAGTCAAGGCAAAGCACAACTAGTAAGAGTGAACTGAAGAACGGAGAAATACGGAAGTAGCTTGAGAAGGATGTGGGTTTAAAAAGGTTTTTGAGGGGAAACTATGTAATATGTTGGCAAGCTGTTGTGAAATAATCCCTAGGTTCAATGCTGGAGTAGAGAAACTGAATAGTTGCAGAAGTAGGACCTTTGAGCAAAACTTTCGTAGATTTTGTTATATGCATAAATAGTTCTGATGATGGTAAAAATGGTGTATGGGTTAGAAATAATGAGACAGCTGGCTGTGGAAGTTTCTGTTTGTTTTTTCTGATTGCTTCCATTTTCTACTGAAGGGGAGAATTGGGTCGTTTGCCAAAAGTGGCAGGTATCAGTAGGGCAAAGGTACTGGGAAAAGTGCACAGGCAGAAGTAAAGAAAGGCATGTGAGATGACTCCTGTGAATAGGCAATGAATAGTAAAATCCTATGACATGGGATTCAGAGCTGAGAGAGGACAGGGGGAGAGAGAGGGGGAACATGATCGGCGAAGTGAGTAGGGGTTAGAAAGAAGAAAGTGAAAAAATGTAAATGAGCAAGGAGGCGACTTTTAGCCGCTCTAACTGGGGAGGTGGACTGCCACCATCTGAGGAGATTGGAGAAAAACAGAATTCTCATGAAAAAGGCAGCTTTGGGTTTAGAGGACAAAGACTACAAGAATTTTCATGGAAGTTTGAAGTTATTAGGTGTCTTAATGATGGGTTAAGCACTTGCAAGGAGATGACCAGAGTGCTGGAGGAGTTGGAGGTAAGGGTGGGAACGCAAGTCAGAGGTTCACAGAGATAAGGATTCGTGCTTGTGGACTTTCCAGTGAGGCCCAGGCTTTTTAATGCTGACTGATATGAACAGCGGTATACAGATAATGGGAGGAAGCCTGAGTCTTTTGGTAGAGATCTTTTTCTACAACCAGTGGAGGTGCAAAGGATGAAGAAGGCAGACTTACATTTGAGTAAGGAGGTTCCTGGGCTGGCTCCTTACCCCTGTGTGGAGTGATGCCTTTGCAGGCATGATTGTTTACTCAATGTCTTTACCCCCACTGTCACTGAGCCTAGGAACCATAGTCTGTATGCACCACAGGCTAGATTTGGCCACCCGTAATCTTCAACAAGAGAGCTGAGTTAATAATTAATGCACAGCTTTGCAGAAACTACTTAATGTGGCCACAGAGGGAACAGAGACAAAGAGATCCAGTGACTCCTCCCCAAAGCCTAACTTTGACTTTGGGAGGCCCTGGAGTGAAATTAAACGTTAAACAGAGGGCTAAGGATATGTCCATCTAAGCAGTCCCAGGCAAGGTGTGGTCCTGTCCACCATTGGCCCCTCATTGTTTGGACTTCAGTCTGGTCCTGTAAGATGTTTTGACAAGTTGATAGGACTGTTCGAAATCTCTTTCTGAGAAAAGCTCCCCTCTGCATGGTACCTTTTCCATCTCTCAGCATGAGATATCTGGAAAATTTTCCTCCTTTTTTGAGGTCCATTGTTTTTAATAATCTGAGAGATTAAAAGATACAAGAGTCTTTTGGGAATATCTTCTTTTCTGCCAGGCTGGTTATGCCACTAGCTTAATAATGTCATAAGGGCAATGTGATGTACTGCTGCTGACTTTGTACCCCCAGGGCCTTGAACAATGTCTGGTATATGAGAAGAAGAATGAACGAAGAAGGAAAGAATAAAAAGCTTTAGTTAATAGCAAGGTCTAGACAAGCAGCAGAGTGATGTAACTGCCACATAAAAAGAGACAGAGATAAGGAGAGACCTCGTGAGGACCCCTTCCTACCCCCTCCATTAGCTTCTGGTCACCACACTCATGTGCTGGACAACTTTTTTTTTTTTTTTTAACCACAGAGATAACAGTTTATCTCAGATTCTCTCAAATTCTGAGTGATTTACTGTAAGGCACTAGCAGAAATAAGCCTGGAGAAATGTCTTAGAAATGTGAGAATCACCCTGCTTGAGGCCTCATGGGGGTGGGGCGGAGACACTTCAGAAGCTGGATTATTTTATTGATTCTTCAGGGTCAGAACACTCCATGTTAACAGTGACTCAGCTCTTTCTAGGCTCCACATGCCAGCTCTGCTTGTCCAGCGTCTTCACGGTCTCTGCCTAGTTACATAAGAGTGCCCCGAGCATCTGAGACTAACCTTCCTCATCCTTCCCATGTCCATTTCTACTCGTGACTTTGAAAAGATGCTTCTCAGTAGTTTTCTGCCCTCTAGATCATTTCTCTTCTGCTCTGCTGGAGGAGGTCACCCTGTCGTATTTGGTGGCAGCTATCTTCCCCTTTTGAAGTCTCCCCCCACCCCATCCCCATCACGCTAAGAGGAAGCAGGCAGACAGGGGAGGGCATTCCCACTCTGAGCCCTCAAGACGACATTCTTGTCTTCCTGATGCTCCACTGTAATCTCCATTTTTTTTTCTTTTACATTTTTTATTTTATTTGAGACAAGGTCTCACTATGTGCCTTGGCTGGCCTAAAACTGACATTGTAAGTCAAGCTAGATATGAACTTGTCCCGATGCACCTGCATCTGCTTCCTGAGTGTTGGGATTAGAAGTCTGTACTACCACACCCCAGCTTAATCTTTTTTCTTACCTCTTCCTTTTTCTTTTCTTTCTTCTTCTGTTAAGGAGGTCTCTCCCATTCTCTGGGTTAATCAGACACAAACCCAATTCTCTTCCCAGTTTTCCTCTGCTCCTCTTTTAATAAGAACGTATACTTTTTGAAATTTTATTTTTTTATTGAAAACAGATTCTTCTCTCATAAAATATATCCCAACCATAGTTTTCCTCCACTCCTCCCAGCTCTCCCCATCTCCCCACTATTGGTGAAATTATTAAGGCCACTCCACACAGTTAAAAGGGAGGTTTATTTTGTGGGGTAACTTACAAGTGAAGGGATAGGTAACCGGGTCTGGGAAAGGTGTGGTGCAGTCCGGCGGTGTTCTCTGGAGAACTCTGCTCGGTCTACCTCCAGCGTCCAGCGTCCAGGAACCAAGAGGGCCCGCGCATCTGGATATCGGGTCTTCAGGGTCCTCTCTCGGCCCCACCTTGTAGGTGTGACAGTTACCAAAGCCTCAATGGGGATTGGAACTTCCAGATCAAAGCTGGAATGGCTACCCACTACACCCCACCTCCTCTCTTACCCCTATCCACTCCTCTGTTTCCCTTTTGAAAAGACCAACCCTCCAAAAGACAACAACCAAACATGATAAAACAAATACAGTAAGAAAAGATATTAATCCTGAAATTTGCTAGAGAAAAACTAGTTCCATCATTTTGGCCAAATTAAAGCAAGCTTTTATTTAAATACTGACCAAGATGGAATTTGGTTAGGACCACCACCTGGAAACTTTCTAGCTGTGTAGCCCCGAGACACATGTGTTGGAGCTATAGGGACAAAACCCAGATAAATTAGGGTTTCTATTGCTGTGAAGAGACACCATGACAATGGCAACTTTTATAAAGAAAACATTTAATTGGGGTGGCTTCCTTACAGTTTCAGATGTTCAGTCCATTATCATCATGGTAGGAAGTATGGAGACATTCAGGCAGACATCCTGTTGGCTACATCTTGATATGCAGGCTACAGGAAGTTGACTGAGACACTCAGAGGTATCCTGAGCATAAGAAACCTCAAAACCTGCCCCCACAGTTACACATTTCCTCCAACAAGGCATACCCATTCCAACAAAGCCACACTTCCTAATAGTGCTACTCTCTATGAGGTTGTGGGGGCCAATTACATTCAAATTACTGCATTCCACCCTCTGGCCCCCATAAGCTTGTAACAATATCATAATGCAAAATGCATTTAGTTCAACTTCAAAACTATCCATAGTCTATCCAGGTCTCAACAGTGTTTTAAAATCCAGAGTTCAAAATCTCCTGAGATGAATGCAATCTCTTAACTGTAATCACCTGTAAAAATCAAAACTAAAAAGCAGATCACATACTCCAATATATAAAGACACAGGATGTATATTACCATTCCAAAATGTAGGGATGAGAGCATAGTGAGGAAATACTGGATGGAAACAGGACCTAAAACCAGCTGGGCAAACTCCAAACTGCATCTCCATGTCTGATACCAAAACGTTCTTCAGATCTCCAACTCCATTCAGCTTGTTGACTGCAACACACTTCTTTCTCTTGGACTGGTTCCACTTCCTGTTAGTAGCTCTCCTCGGCATGCATACCATGACTCTGGCATCTCTAACATCTTGGGTTCTCCAAGGCAATACAGGCTTCAACTTCACAGCTTCACAAAATGGACTCTCTATTTGGCCTCCGTTCAGGGACACCCATGACACAGGCCTGGCTTCAGCAGGTTTCTTAAGGCATAGAAGCAAATTCTAGAACCTGTTTCTTCTATCCTGAACTCTACAGGCAGAACCACATGGCTGAAGCTGCCACGTTCTGCTGCTTACTGGGGCTGTAACATGGCCCATAGTTCAATCACATCGTCAACAGCTTTCTGTCCTTCACTGCCTGAAACTTGCTCTGTAAACCAGGCTGGTCTCAAACTCAGAGATCTGCCAGCATCTGCCCTCTCAATGCTAGGATTAAAGGTGTGCCTCAACACACCCGACTCTAAGCTTTTCTTTAGTTCTTTTTCACAAGTTGGAAACTTAGCTGGGTGGGATCTTGCTCTGAGGTCACCACTTCCTATATTCCATTTCTTAATCCATCTGTTTCCTTGAACACAGGACTTAGCTCCACTACACTTCGTGGTCCTCTTTTTCTCCTCAAAATTTGCATTTTGTATATACCCTGCTCAGCTTGCTCCTTTTCATTATAGATCTTTATAAGCATGAACACTAGTAACCACACAACAGAGTCTATACTAGGCTGTTTTGAGATTTCTTCTGCCAGGGGAATTAATCCAAAACTCTTCACAGACTCTGGACAGACAGACTCTGGACAGAGGAAAAGGCAGCCACTTTCTTCACCAAAATTTCCCAGGAATGATCTCTAAGCAACATACTAGAATTCTTCTCCTCTGAAACCTCTTGAGTGAGCACCCCATAGTTCATCGAATCACACTCAGCACCACTGTCTTCCATGCTCCTACAAGTATGACCCATTAAGCTGTAGGTAAAACATCCAACAGCTTTTTTAATCCACAGTTGCAAAGTTTGTATTACTCTAAATAAAAGAATAGTCAGGCCTATCACAGCAATACCCCAGTCCCTGGTACCAACTTCTGTCTCAGGGTTTCATTGCTGTGAAGAGACACCATGACCATAGCAACTCTTATAAAGAAAACATTTAATTGGGGTGGCTCCCTCACAGTTTCAGAGGTTCAGTCCGTTATCATCATGGTGTGCAGGCAGACATGGTGCTGGCCACATCTTGGCTAGAAGGCAACAGGAAGTCAACGGACACACTGGGAGGTATTCTGAGCATAAGAAACCTCAAAGCTTGCTCCCACAGTGACACACTTCATCCAACAAGGCATACCCACTCCAAAAAGCCACACCTCCTAATAGTGCCATTCCCTATGAGATTATGGGGGCCAATTAATTCAAACTACCACAAAACCCATGGGCCACCATATTTTCCCATGAGACTTTGTTGTTATTTTCCAAGAACTACAACTCCCAGAATCCCAGGAAGTTATCTGGTCTTTGGGCAGTGGGGCTTGCAGGTTAACTTCCAGTCTAACAAAAGCAAAAGCCCTCACACCAAAGCTGGGCAAGGCAACCCAACAAGAGGAAGAGACCCAAGAACAGGCAAACACATCAAAGACACACAGTTAGGAGTCCCACAAGAACACCAAGCTGACAGCCATAACATACACAGAGGAGCTGGTGAAGAGCCATGCAGGCCCCATGCTTGCTGCTGCAGTTACTGTAAACCCATACGAGGCCTGCTCAGCTGATTCAGTGGGCTGTGTTCTCCTGGTGTCCTCCATCCCCGCTGACTTCTACAATCCTTCCTCCCCCCTCTTCAGTGGGATCCCCCAAGCCCTGAGTGGAGGGACTTGATGGAGATCTCCAATTTAAACTCTCTCTGCATAATGTCAGGCTGTGGGTCTCTAAATCTGCTCCCATCTACAGCCTGTGCTACCATCAGCCTGGGTTGTTTAGGGATCTCCATAGAAGCCCCTAGGCCAACAACTCAACTGAATGCAACCCAGTCCCACCACTGGAAGCCTTGCCTGGTTACAAGAGATGGCCAGTTCAGACTTCCTATCCCTATTATTAGGAGTTCTCACCCTCATAGATTCCAGGAAGACTCTACTGTGCTGGCTTCTACACTGCCCCCTAATGCCTGCCATAACAGCAGTCTCTCCCTGTATCCTCTCCCTCCATCCCATCCCAGGCCTGATCATTTCTGCTCCTGTCCACCTACAAAAATCTATTCTATTTCCCCTTCCCAGGGAGATCCACACATTTCCCCCCAGACCCCTCCTCTTTACCTAACCGCTTTGGCTTTATAGATTTTACCTTGGTTATCCTTTACTTTACAGCTAATATCCACTGACAAGTGAGTACATACCCTGTTTGTTTTTCTGGGTTTGGGTTACCTCACTCAGGATGCTTTTTTTCTGGTTCCATCCACTTGCCTGAACATTACATGTCATTTCTTTTAACAGCTGAAAAATACTCCATTGTGTAAATGTACCACGTTTTGTTTATCTATTCCTCTGTTGAGGGACATCTAGGTTGTTTCCAGTTTCTGGCTATTATGAACAGACAGAAATATAGTAGAGCAGAAATGAACATGGTTGAGCAAGTTTCCTTGTAGTAGAATGGAGTGTCATTTGGGTAAATGTACAAGAGTGATGTAGCTGGATCTTGAGGTAGATAGATTTCCAACTTTCTGGGGAACTACCATATTAATTTCCATAGTGGCTGAACAGATTCACACTCCCATCAGCAATGGAGGAGTGTTCCCCTTGCTCCACATCCTCATGAACATGAATTGTCACTCATTTTAATGATCTTAGTGATTCTGACAGATATAAGATGGAATCTCAAAGGAGTTTTGGTTTACATTTCCCTGATGTCTAAGAATGTTGAACATTTCTTTAAGTGTTTCTCAGCTATTTGAGATTCCTCTGTTGAGAATTCTGTTTAGATCTGTACCCCATTTTTTTTTTGAGACAAGGTTTCTCTGTGTAGTTCTGGTGCCTGTCCTGGAGCTAGCTCCATAGACCAAGCTGGCTTCAAACTCACAGAGATCTGCCTGCCTCTGCCCCCCGAGTGCTGGGAATAAAGGTATGTAGTGTCTTGAGTTCTTTATATATTTTTGATATTAATCTTCTATTGGATGTGGAGTTGGTAAAAAATCTTTTCCCATTCTGTAGACTGCCACTTTGTCCTATTGATGGTGTCCTTTGCTTTACAGATGGTGTCTCTTGCTTTTCAATTTAATGAGTTCTCATTTATTAATTGTTGATGTTAGTGCCTGTCCTATTGGTGTTCTGTTTGGAAAGTTGTCTCCTGTGCCTATGTGTTCAAGGCTGTTCCCTACTTTCTCTTCTATTAGGTTCAGTGTATCCAGTTTTATGTTGAGGTCTTTGATCCACTTGGACTTGAGTTTTGTGCAGGGTAAGAACTATGACTCTATTTGCATTTTTCTACATGCAGACATCCACTTTGACCAGCACTATTTGTTGAAGATGATGTCTTTTTTCCAGTGTACATGTTTGGCTTCCTTATAAAATTCAGGTATCTATAGGCATGTGGATTTATGTCTGGCTCTTTAGTTAGATTCCATTAATCAACATGTCTGTTTTTATGCCAGTACCATGTGTTTTTTATTACTATAGCTCTGTAATACAACTCAAAATCAGGGATGGTGGTACATCTAGCAATTCTCTTATTGTTCAGTATTGTTTTAGTTATACTGGGTTTTTTGTTTTTCCTTATGACTTTCAAGGTTTGTAAAGAATTATGTTGGAGTTTTGATGGGGATTACATTGAATCTGTAGAGTGTTTTGGTAGGATGGCCATTTTTACTATGTTAGTCCTACTGATTCATCAGCATGGGAGATCTTTTGGTCTTCTGATATCTTCAACTTCTTTTTTTAAATATTGGAGTTTTTATCATACAAGTCTTGTTTAGAGTTACCCCAAGACATTTTATATTACTTGAGGCTATTGTGAAAGATGTTGTTTCCATGATTTCTTTCTTAGTCCCTCTGTCCTTTTTATGTAGGAGGGCTACTGATTTTTTTTTGGATTAATCCTGTATCCAGCCACTTTGCTGAAAGTGTTTATTAGCTGTAGGAGTTCTCTGGTGGAATTTTTAGGGTTATTTATATATACTATCTCACCTCAAATAATGATAATTTGACTTCTTTCTTTTCAATTTGTTGGTGCTCTAGTTAAAACTTCAAGTACTATGTTGAATAGATATGGACACAATGGACAACCTTGTCTTTCTCCTGATTTTAGTGGAATTGCTTTGAGTTTCTCTCCATTTAATTATGTTAGCTACAGACTTGCTCTTCTAAATTGCCTTTGTTATGTTTAGATATGTTGCTTGTTTCCATAATCTCTTCAGGACTTTTATCATGAAGTGGTGTTAGATTTTGTCAAAGGCCTTTGCTGCATCTAATGAGATGATCATGTGTTGTAGCAAGAATCTTAAAAGTTCTTGCTAGTTTCTCAACTGATCCTATTTTCTCAGACTGGAAACCTCTATGTCCTCATCCAGAATGGGTCTCAGCTGAACTGCCGCTGCTCAAAACCTAAAAGCTTAACCAGCCAAATTCTTCTAGTTTCTGGTCCTCATGCCTTATATACCTTTCTGTTTTCTACCATCACTCCCTGGGATTGAAGGCTTGCTTTCTGGGATTAAAGGCGTGAGTCACCATGCTTGGCTGTATCCTTGAACACATGGATTTCTGCCTCTGGAATGCTAGGATTAAAGGCGTGTGCTACCACTGACTATCCTCTATGTTTAATATTGTGGCTGTTCTGTCTCTGACCCCAGATAAGTTTATTAGTGTGCACAATATTTTGGGGAACACAATACCACCACATTTCCCCTTTTTTTGTCTAAAAATTAAAAAAGCTTATAACTAGTACAAGAAAAACTATCCAATAAGTATATACAATATAGATAGTCAAAAATTACATTAACAATGTCTAGTCCATTAACATTTGACAGATTCAGACAAAAAAACTCCATTATATATATTAACCATGTCCAGTCCAGTAACATTTGATAAACTCAGACAAAAAATTTTCATTACTTATCTTACTTAAAACAAGTAGTTCCTTTTTAAAAGTATTTTTTCTTTTCATAATAGATTCAGTAATCTACCTTTTGTCATTTTTATATCTTCCCCTTTTTCTTTTTAGTGTAGATTCAGTGATCTACCCATTTATCCTATTATTTCTTTATCTTTTTTCTCAGAATAGACTCAATGATCTATCTCATATCTATATTCTCTTTTTCCTTTTCTTTTTTTTTAAGCAAAATCTCTGAATCTAATCTCCTTGTTCAGCTTTTTTCCTGCTTTCTAGGGGTGAAAACATCTTTGAGGAATCCTGAAAAGAAAATTTTGGGGTTAATTGTCAAGTCCTGTATCACTTGTCCAGTCGCTGCATAATGAGAAAGTGCAGGGCTTGTTTCAAATCCTTGTTCAAGTAGTCTGTCAGGCTGGGTCATCTCAGCTAGCCATCTCAAAATTGTCCTGAGTAGTTTGTAATCCAAAGTCAGTCTTTCCATGGTGTTAATCAGCTTAATGGCTTTACCATAGTCCATGTGGAATCATCGTTGTGGGGTCTTGTCATGCTTTTGAAGATTTCAAACTTGCTGTTAGGCATAATCCTGGTTCCCTGCAGATTTTTTGATTTTTTTTTTTTTTTGTGCCTCTTCTGCGGTTTGGAGCAATCACAGTCTGATAAATGTGTCTCTCGGAACCATGAACGTTCTTCCTTAGAAGAGAAAATCTTCCCAGCAATTTCTTCCCACCATTTGTCTTGCCAAACTTTTCCAAACTGACCTTTGCTGATGCTTTCTTTTAACATGATGGTCCTGGCAATTCTTCTTTGAACAAGCAGTGGTAAACCCTTCATCCCAGGTAGCAGCATCACCGCAGTCACCAATAAGATGAGAAGCAGCCAGCAACTCGGAGCAGCAGCCACTGCCTCCATGGTCCCACCACTGTTTGTGGCTCGGCCCTGGCCAAAGATTCTCCTAGGTTGGCCTCAAACTCGCAATCCTCCTGCCTCTGCCTTCTTCAGTAAATCGAACCAGCATGCGCCACCACAACCGGCTGAGTGTACCTCGGGTCTGAGCTGGGGCCCACAAGGCCACAGGCAAGCAGCTTTTTCATGAATTCGTACCATGAATGTTGGGTGCCATTTTGTTTTGTTTTTCTCTTTGAGTTTGTTTGCTGTAGAATAATCCATCTGTACCCTGTGAATATATATTACTCTCATTGGTTAATAAAAAAGCTGATAGGCTGGTAGCCTGGCAGGAAGTTAGGTAGGTAAGCCAAACTGAGAATGATGGGAAGGTGGGTGGAATCAGAGGAGATGCCAGCCAGCCACTGAGAAAGCAGGATGTGTAGAAATGAGATAACAAACAATGAGCCACATGGCAATACATAGATTAATATAAATGGGTTAATTTAAGTGTAAGAGTTAGCTAGTAAGAAGCCTGAGCCATTAGTGGAGGATTTATGAATAATATTAAGCCTCTGTGTGGTAATTTGGAAGCAGCTCCCAAGATGGGAAAACTCTGCCTGTATTTATTTCTATGGTGGATTACATTGACAGATTTTCATAGGTTGAACCATCCCTGCATCTCTGGGCTGAAGCTCACTTGATTGTGGTGGATGATCTTTTTGATGTGCTCTTAGATTCTGTTTGTAAGTATTTTATTGAGTGTTTTTGCATTGAGTGTGTTTAGGTGAAATGTTCATAAGGGAAATTGTTTTGTAATTCTCTTTTTTTTTTGTTGAGTCTTTATGTGGTTTGACTACCAGGGTAACTGTGACTCATAAAGTGAATTTGGCCATGTTCCTTCTGTTTCTATTTTGTGAAACAATCTGAGGAGTATTGGCATTACCTTTTCTTTGAAAGTCCAGTAGAATTCTGTGCTGAAACCATCTGGCATGGGCTTTCTTTAGTTGAGAGACTTTTAATGACTGCTTCTATTTCACTATGGGCTATAGATCTATTTAAATTTTTTATCTGATCTTGATTTTACTTTGGTAAGTGGTACTTATGAGAAAATTATCCATTTCTTTTAGATTTTCCAATTTTGAGGAAGACAGGTTTTTAAAGTATGTCCTTATGATTCTCTGGATTTCCTGTTTTGCCCCCTCTTTTTGTTTCTGATTTTGTTAATTTGGATATTCTCTCTCTGCCTTGTAATTAGTTTGGATAAGTATTTATCTATCTTGTTGATTTTCTCAAAAAAATCAACTTTTTGTTTCATTGATTCTTTGTATTATTCTCTTTATTTCTATTTTATCGATTTCAGCCCTCAGTTTGATTATTTCCTGCCATCTACTGCTCTTGAGTGCTAGTCCTTCTTTTTGTTCTAGAGCTTTCAGGTGTGCTATGAAGTTGATAGTATGAGATCTCTTATTTTTTTTTAAATGTAAACGTTTAGTGCTATGAACTTTCCCCTTAGCACTGCTTTCTTAGCACTGATTTGGGTATGCTGCTTTTTCATTTTCATTGAATTCTAGGATGTCTTTAATACTTCCCTTATTTCTGCCTTGACCCAGTAGTCATTCAGTAGAGACTTGTTTAGTTTCCATAAGTTTGTAAGCTTTCTGTTGTTTCTGTTGTTGTTGATATTCAGCTTTAATCCATATTGGTTTGATAGGATACAAAAGTAATTTCAGTTTTCTTGTATCTGTTGAGACTTGCTTTGTGACCAAGTATGTGGTCAATTTTAGAGAAAGTTTTATAAGATACTGAGAAGAAAGTGCATTTTTTTTTGTGTTTAGGTGAAATGTTCTGTAGATATCTGCTGTGGGAATTCTGCCATTTGGTCCAATGACCAATTGAATGGGGCATTTTGGCCTTATAGGTGTGGTCTTCTCTAAATATACATGACCCCTTAAAAACTGTGGAGGGAGGGGTCAAGCTCTCTCTCTCTCTCTCTCTCTCTCTCTCTCTCTCTCTCTCTCGGACTGGTCAGAGCAGGAGTAAGTGGCAGAGAAGTGTGGCTTGCAGTTTTGCTTCCACCCCCCTTGCATGGAATATCAGGGCAGCAGCAGCTGAGTCAGCGGTGGTGTCTCAGCCTTGTTCAGTGTTATGAATGTATCTTATTGAATTAATTCCTTACTAAACCTTACCTGGCCCCATACTTCCGTGTCCCGCTTTAGATATCTCTTAGGTACAATTAAGTTACAATGCCTGTTAGCTCTAGTATTTCTCTGTTTACTTTTTGTCTGGATGACCTGTCCATTGGTAAGAGTGGGATATTGAAATCTTCCACTATTAGTGTGTGAGGGTCAATATGTGGTTTAAGCTTCAGTAGTGTTTCCATTATAAACATGGGTACCCTTGTGTTTGGGGCATAGATGTTAAGAATTGAAATGTCATCTTGGTAGATTTTCTTTTGATGAGTATGTAGTGTCCTTTCCCACCTCTTTTGATTAATTTTGGTTTGAAGTCTATTTTTGTTAGATATTAAAATGTTCACACCAGCTTGCTTCTTAGGTCCATTTTCTTGGAATATCTTTTTCTACCATTATGCCCTGTGGTAATGTCTATCCTTGATGCTGAGGTGTGTTTCTTAGATGTAGGAGAAGGATCGATCTATTTTTTGAATCCATTCTGCTAGTCTGTGTCTTTTTATAGAGGAATTGAGACCATAGATATCAAGAGATATTAATGATCAATGATTGTTAATTCCTGTTATTTTGTTGTTGTTGTTGTTGGTGGTGGTGGTGGTGGTGGTGGTGTGTGTGCATGCACTTCCCTTTTCTTTATTTTACTGGTATGAGATTATTTATTACTGTGTTTTCATGAGTGTAGCTAACCTCCTTGGGTTGGAGTTTTCTTCTAGCACCTTCTATAGGGCTGGATTTGTAGATAGATATTATTTAAATTTGACTTTATCATGAAATATCTTATTTTCTTCAACTATAGTGATTGAAAGTTTTGCTGGATATAGTAGTCTGGCATGGTATCTGTGGTTTCTTAGAGTTTGCACCACATCAGTGCAGGCCCTACTTGTTCTTAGAATCTCCATTGAGAAGATAGGTGTAATTCTAATAGGTAAGGCTTTACGTTTTTTGTCCTTTCCCTCCTGTAGCTTTTAATTCTTTCTTTATTATGCATGGGTAGTGTTTTGATTGCTATGTGGCGAGGGACTTTCTTTTCTGGTCCAGTCTATCTGGTGTTCTGTATGCTTCTTGTACCCTGATAAGCAGTCATCTCCTTCTTTAGGACATTTTTCTTCTATGATTTTGTTGAAAATATTTTCTGGGCCTTTGAGCTGGGATTATTCTCTTTCCTCTATTCCTATTAGTCTTAGGTTCAGTCTTTTCATAGTGTTCCAGATTTCCTGAACGTTTTGTGTCAGGAATTTTTTAGATTTAACATTCACTTTGACTGATGCATTTATCTTCGATTCTCTCTTCCATGTCTTATATTCTGTTGGTGAAGCTTGCCTCTGTAGTTCCTGTTCAAAATTTCTAAGTTTCTCATTTCCAGAACTCCCTCAGTTTGTGTTTTCTTTATTGCTGCTAGTTCCATTTTCAGGTCCTCAACAGTTTTATTCATTTCCTTCAGATGTTTGTTTTTTCTTGGCTTTCTTTAAGGGATTTATTCATTTCCTCCAAATGTTTGTGTTTTTCTGGATTCCTTTAAGTGATATATTCATTTTCTTGTAAGGACCCCCATCATCTTCATATAGTTGGTTTTAAGGTATTTTTCTTGTGCTTCACCTATGTTGGAATATTCAGGGCCTGCTGTTGTGGCATAGCTGGGCTCTAATAGAGACATATTATCCTGGCTATTATTGATGGTGTACTTTCGCTGGTATGTAGGCAACTGGTGTGATTATAGGTCTAGGTGCTGATTTGTGGGTCTGTCATTTTGGGTGGGTATTTTGTTTTCTTTGTTTATGTTTCTTCTCTGGATTTTCAGAAAGTGTGATGGCTCTGTGTTGCCTGTTTTCCTGTCCTGCTCAGCTGGTATGTTCACAGTGAATGTCTACTGGTGTTGTGGGCTGGGATGCAGTGAAGAGTAGGGAGAGGTAGCCAGGAGGGATAGTCCCTGGGATCCACAGGACACATGGGCAGGGAGGAGGGAGGCTGCAGCTGGTGTTCTGTTGCAGTGCTAGGGATGACCCTGCAGGATCAGATCTGGGGGAATAGATAGCTGGACACACACTTTTTAAGTCACTAAAATGTCAATGATTTCCCAAGTGAATCTGACTCCCAGAGGGAGAGAAATTACACAGACCTGTGCTTAGCTTTGGTTGCTATATTGGCATGTGGGCGTGTGCTGATTTTGATATTATTTCTCAAGATGCACGGCTATATCTAAATATTTAAGAGACAACTCTAATGTAGTGATCAAAAGAAAATTCACACTCCTTTCCCCCCTTATATTCCTCTGTTTCTGCTGCAGGCGATTTCAACACCACTTACCCAGAGAGTAAAAACTGAAGTCATCTATAGCATACCCTACTCCTCCCTTGGCCTCACTCCATGCATGAAATTGATTGTCTAATCTCAAATGTTTTCTAAATGTGCTGTCTCTCCCCCATTTCCATTGCTGTTCCTCCGATTCAGGTTCCCACTGTCCCCCACTTGAATCAATAAAATGACCTCACTGGCAATTCTGCCTCTTTCTATTCTTTACCTCTCCAATCTCTACATTACAGGGAAATTTAAAGAAGTAATTCAGTTGTTTACTTCATAGAATTATATCTTTCAAATGATGTATATTGCCATTAAGGATAAAGTTAAATCCTCTTCTTGTGAAATGTAAAACTCTATAATTTAGCTTCTGACCCTTTCTCTGGCCTCTGATCCCTGAGCCCACTTCATTTCATTGTACCCTCAGTCCATGATTAACAAGTGGCAAATACTGAATCTGCCACATCCTTTCACAGATTCTGGGAAAATCCAGTTCTTCTCTCTGATTCAGTTCAAACAGCTTCACACACGAACATTTTCTTGGTCGGCTTCAAGGAAGATGGAGCTTAATCCTACTCTCACCCATTTTGTTGTACTTGTCTCAAGGCTGTGAAATGACTGTCCCTTCTATTTCTTTTCTAGGCTGAGAACTCCCACGGGGCAGGTCCATGCTTTACTACCTCAGTGTCCTATGTACCTAACAGAGCATCTTGCCCAACAGCAGGCATTCAGCAGGTTGGAAAGTGAGCGAAACTTAACTGTATTTCCTAATGTCTTTTTTCTAAATATTTTTTATTAATTTTTCTGTGTGTGTGTGTGTGTGTGTGTGTGTGTGTGTGTGTGTG